>JAVCKV010125338.1:0-19325 GCA_032274145.1 Herpochondria borealis | reverse complement strand
TAACGTGGCTAGCGGAACGTATTCTGTAGTAGTAACTGATCCTTCAGATGCTACTTGTAATGTGTCAGAAATATTTACGGTAGGAACAGTTGATGGCCCGAATGCTGATTTGGTAACAACAGATTCAGATTGTGGAGCGGCTAATGGAACGGCGACTTTTACTCCTTCAAATTATACTTACCTATGGAGTGACGGAGAAGAAGGAGCAAACAGAGATGATTTATCAGCAGCTAATTATCAAGTAACTATTATAGATCCTGCCAATTCAAGTTGCCAAGATATAGTGACGGTAGTGATCGGTGAAAATCAAACACTGAATTATGACATCGTCATTAATCAAGAACCAGATTGTGAACAAAGCAACGGCTCTGTTACCATAAATGTAAATGGTGGTTCTGGTAACTATTCTTACAGTTGGGGTACTGGAAATACTCAAACAAATCTTTCTTCAGCAATCTATTGTGTAGATATCGTTGACACAGATAACGGTTGTGAAGTAACGGCTTGTTTTTCTTTAAATGATAATGTAGAACAAGTAAGTATTGAAGTAGAAAGTATTGATGACATAGCAGTATCCTGTGCAGGTGATACTAATGGAGAAGTTATTTTTACAATTGATAATATGAATGCTGCTACGCCACTTTCCATTTCTATTCAGGATGTAGATGGCAATGTTTACGCAGCAAATGAATTGCCAGCAGGTTATTACTGTATTATAGTAACGGATGCCAACGGTTGTGCCGCAGGTTCTGCTTGCTTCAACGTAACGGAGCCGGCTCACTTAGATGTAGATATCGCAGTGACAGATGTAAGCTGTGACAATGCCGGAATGGTTGAGCTTTTATTCATCAACGGAGGAACCGCTCCTTACACAATTGCATGGAGTACTGGAAATTCCAACAATAGTATTTCAAATTTAGATGCAGGTGATTATTCTTTCACCCTTACAGATGCCAATGGTTGTTCCCTTTCGGAAACAGTGACAGTAGAGGACAATGCACAGAATTGTGACGATTGTACAGCTCCGGTAATTGGCAGCATTGTAATTATAGAAGCACACTGTAATGAATCAGATGGGCAAGTAACCATTAATATGGCATCTACTGGAAGTTATACTTACACTTGGTCGCCAAATGTAAGTGCAAACAATAGTGCCACCGGTATACCAAGCGGTACTTATCATGTAACTATTACAGATAATACTGATCCTAGCTGTTTTACAACAGAAACATTTACGATAGGAACCATTGATGGTCCGGCTGTTAATTTAGTGACAACGAATGCAGATTGTGGCGTTTCAAATGGTACGGCAACATTCACTCCAACCGATTTTATCTACGAATGGAATGACGGGCCAACAGCGGCTAGTAGAACAGATTTGTCTTCCGGCAATTATCAGGTAACGATCACCGATCCGAATAATCCAGATTGTCAGGATATTGTAACGGTATTGATAGAAGAGAATCCAACGTTGAACTATGACATTATAATTAACCAATTACCAGATTGTAACGAATCGAATGGTTCTGTCAGCATTAACGTAACTGGTGGTTCAGGAAACTACTCTTACAGCTGGGGTACTGGAAATACACAAACAAACCTTTCTTCTGGAATCTATTGTGTAGATATAGTTGACACTGACAATGGTTGTGAAGTCACCGCTTGCTTTTCTTTAAATGACAATGTAGATCAAGCAACGGTAACAATAGATAATCCTATAGTAGAAACATCTTGCCCAGGAAGCAATGATGGAACAGTAGTCTTCACAGTAGAAGAAATGAATGCTGCACTACCATTGACAATTACTATTGAAGATGATAATGGAACCGTTTATAATAATGGCGAACTCCCAGAAGGTAACTACTGTATATTAGTAGCTGATGCCAATGGTTGTGCTGCGGGTTCTGCCTGTTTTGAAGTGGTATCGCCAGCACATTTGGATGTAGATATAGCGGTGACGGATGTAACCTGTGATAATGCCGGAATGGTTGAGCTTTTATTTGTCAATGGAGGAACCGCTCCTTATACTATCGTATGGAGTACTGGGAATTCCAACAACAGTATTTCGAATTTAGATGCAGGTGATTATTCTTTCACTCTTACAGACGCCAATGGTTGTTCCCTTTCGGAAACAGTGACGGTACAGGACAATGCACAGAATTGTGATGATTGTACGCCTCCGGTAATTGGCAGCATCGTAATTGTAGAAGCGCACTGTAATGAATCAGATGGGCAAGTAACCATTAATATGGCATCGACTGGAAGTTACACCTATACCTGGTCACCAAACGTAAGCGCAAACAATAGTGCTACAAATATACCAAGTGATACTTACCATGTTACGATTACGGACAATACGGATACTACTTGTTTCACAACAGAAACATTTACGATAGGAACCATTGATGGTCCAGCTGCTGATTTAGTGACAACGAATGCAGATTGTGGTGTCTCAAATGGTACGGCAACATTCACTCCAAGTGATTTTATCTACGAATGGAATGACGGGCCAACAGCGGCAAGTAGAAACGATTTATCTTCAGGCAATTACCAGGTAACAATCACCGATCCGAATAATCCAGATTGTCAGGATATTGTAACGGTCTTGATAGGAGAGAATCCAACCTTAAATTATGATGTTGTAATTAACCAATTACCAGATTGTAACGAATCAAATGGTTCTGTCAGCATTAACGTAATTGGTGGTTCAGGAAACTACTCTTACAGCTGGGGTACTGGAAATACACAAACAAACCTTTCTTCTGGAATCTATTGTGTAGATATAGTTGACACTGACAATGGTTGTGAAGTCACCGCTTGCTTTTCTTTAAATGACAATGTAGATCAAGCAACGGTAACAATAGATAATCCTATAGTAGAAACATCTTGCCCAGGAAGCAATGATGGAACAGTAGTCTTCACAGTAGAAGAAATGAATGCTGCACTACCATTGACAATTACTATTGAAGATGATAATGGAACCGTTTATAATAATGGCGAACTCCCAGAAGGTAACTACTGTATATTAGTAGCTGATGCCAATGGTTGTGCTGCGGGCTCTGCTTGTTTTGAAGTGGTATCGCCAGCACATTTGGATGTAGATATAGCGGTGACGGATGTAACATGTACGGCCGCTGGTGAAGTAGAATTGTTATTCATCAACGGAGGAACAGCTCCTTACACTATTGCTTGGTCAACAGGAGGAAATGGCAATACGATCAGTCCTTTAACACCAGGTGATTATAGTTTCACTTTGACAGATGCCAATGGTTGTTCACTTTCAGAAACAGTAACGGTTGATGATAATGCAATAGACTGTGGGCCTTGTGAAACGCCAATTATTGCGAGCATCATTGTATTTGAAACGCCTTGTAATCAATCCTTAGGGCAGGCTGTAATCACAATGGCTGTACCTGGTAGCTATACCTACCAGTGGAATCCAAATGTAAGTGCCAACAACACAGCTACAGGTTTGCCGAGTGGTACCTATAACGTAACCATCACTGATGTTAATAATTCGGAATGTCCAGTAGAGGAAGTCTTTACAATAGGGACCATTGATGGCCCGGAAGCTATAGTAGAAACTACTAACGCAACTTGCGGGTCTTCAAATGGAACAGCGATCTTCACTCCATCTGGCTTTACTTATGAATGGAATGACGGAACAATAGCTGCTACTAGAACTGACCTAGCATCTGGTAATTATCAGGTGACTATCACCGATCCAGCAGACCCTGACTGTCAGGACGTAGTTACTGTTGTGATTGGAGAAGATCCAAGTTTGACTTATGACGTTGTTATCAATCAAAATCCAGAATGTAATCAAGATAATGGTTCAGTTACTATTAACGTAGCTGGTGGATCTGGTGACTATTCCTACAGTTGGGGACCAACCAATACACAAACTACTTTATCATCAGGAGCTTACTGTGTAACCATTACAGACAATACGAATGGCTGTTCAGTTACAGCATGTTTTAGTTTAAATGATAATGTACCGCTGGCAGATATTACAATTGATCCAACGGATGTTCAGGTCAGTTGCCCTGGAAGTACAGATGGGACTGTTCAATTTACAGTAGACCCAATGAGTGCTGCTCAACCTTTAGATACGATTATTGTAGATTCAGATAACAATGAATACACGAATGGTTCATTAGCACCTGGCAACTACTGCATATTCATCACGGATGCTAATGGATGTGCTGCTGGTTCAGAATGTTTCGAAGTAACTGCTCCAGAACAATTAGATTTGGATATTGCTCCAACTCCAGTGACCTGTGAGGCTGCTGGAAATATTGATTTGTTATTCATCTCTGGAGGAACACCACCTTATACAATAGCTTGGTCTACCACGACCGGAGGTACTTCTTTACCAAACTTGACGCCTGGAGATTACAGCTTCACTTTGACAGATG
This sequence comes from Herpochondria borealis, assembly GCA_032274145.1. Classification (NCBI taxonomy): domain Eukaryota; phylum Rhodophyta; class Florideophyceae; order Ceramiales; family Ceramiaceae; genus Herpochondria; species Herpochondria borealis. Next base: position 14,907 of record JAVCKV010125338.1, on the reverse strand, counting down.
CAAATGGTTGCTCACTCTCAGAAACGGTGAACGTTGCCAATCAAGCTATTGATTGTGGCTGTGAACCACCAGTTATTACTTCTGTGGTCATTATCGAAACGCCTTGTGAAGAGGAGAATGGATCGGCTACTGTAAACATAGCACAGAATCTAGCGAACTATTCATTCGAATGGAGTTGTGGACCTTGTTCTTCTGGTCAATCCATCTCAGGAGTTGCTCCGGGAACTTACGAAGTGACGATTACCGATTTATCAGATCCAACTTGCTCATTGATTGAAATTTTTACAATCGGTACCACTAATGGACCAGAGCCAGCACAAATAGAAATAACACCAGCTACCTGTAATGATGCAAATGGAACAGTAACTTTCAGTCCTGCTACCTATACTTATACTTGGAACGATGGACCAGTAGCATCGACTAGAACAGATTTACCAGCAGGTGAATATCAGGTAACTGTCTCAGATCCTGCTAACCCAGGTTGTATAAATGTCATTACGGTTTTAGTTGGTCAAACTAATTTGTTAGAACTAGCAGTGAACGTAGACGTTCAGCCAGACTGCCAAGTGGCAAATGGGCAGGCAACGATTTCTGTTGTCGCAGGAGGAAGTGGAGATTACACCTATAGTTGGGGATCGGCTACTGAAACGATGTTGGCTTCTGGAGTTTATACGGTTACAGTAACAGATAACATTTCAGGATGTGAGCAATCAATAACCTTTGTACTAAATGATAATGTTCCTCCAGCAGATGTTGATATTACCAACTCGAATATCATAACCTCTTGTCCAGGAGCGGCAGACGCAACAGTTGTATATACCGTAACACCATCTCCAGGATTTAATGGAGATCCGGTTGTAACAATTGTAGATATGAATGGCTTTCCGGTAGCTGCTGAAAATTTAGCACCTGGTGAATATTGTATTTTGGTTAGAGATGCCGCAGGATGTTTAGCAGGCTCTGCTTGTTTTGAAGTAAACGATCCTTCTCAGATTGATGTAGATATTGCGGTGCTGGATGTGAATTGTGGAACCCCAGGTACCATTAGCTTATCTAATATAGTGGTAGGAACAGCACCTTACGAAGTTGTATGGCCAACGATTACTCCTGCTCCTGCTGATCCGGAAAATATTACAGGATTACAACAAGGTGATTACAATTTTATTTTAACGGATGCCAACGGGTGTGCAGTAAATGAAAACGTAACGCTTGGAGGAGTTTCAGCTCCTGAGAGCCCAATGTTGCCGGACGTTATTAGTTGTGACGAAGTAACTTTCCTTAACGTAAATAGCCCTGGTAATGTAGTTTCTTGGTTTAATTGTGATGGAACGCCAGCGGGACCAAATCCATTGGAAGTGACCGTGTCGGATACGACTTGTTACTATGTGGAAATAACAAACAGTGATGGTTGTGTGGTGAAAGATAGTGTTAATGTAATTGAAGCGCCACTTCCAATGGCTGACTTTACTTATGAACTTTCTCCATGTGCAGATACTGCTTTTGTACAGTTTACGGATGCATCAACTTCCGCTTCAGGAGGAATGATTACTTCCTGGAATTGGTTGTTCTCTAACGGCATTACATCGAATGAGCAAAATCCGGGTGTCTCTGTATTTGAAGAAGGAGAATTTATTGCATCATTAACAGTGACCAATGACTTCGGTTGTTCGGATACCTTTATTGATACAATCCAAATAAGTATTTTAAATAGTATAGCCCCTCCACTAGAAATCAATATTTGTCCTGGTGAGGAAGCTGATTTATTTCCGGGAGCTGATGAGTCCTTGACCTACAGTTGGTCACCTGCAGATTCATTAACAGACCCTACGTCTCCAAATCCAATGTCAACCGTTAATTCCAATACGACTTATATGGTTACGATAACTAGTGCTGATGGATTATGTGAAGTTGTTCGAACGGTTGATTTAACCTTTTCTCCAATGGTAACTTTAGAACTGGGCGCGGATACAGTGCTTTGTGTCGGCGGCGATATTATGGTTTCTGGGTCAACAAATGGAACCGATATTTGCTGGTATGATTCCAACGGTTTAGCTTCAGGAGTACCGGTAGGGTGTGGAGATAATATTACGCTACCTGGTTTGGATCCAAGTGATCCTTACTATTACGCCATCGCAGAAGATGCAAATGAATGTACAATAATGGATAGTATGATGGTAGTAGATTATTCAATATCAATAGCCTTAGAACCACAAGGAGATCTTTGTGCAGGAGACACTTTGTTCCTGAATCCTTTGTATACATTGAATAGTGAAACGCATGAATTTATGTGGACTCCATCTGGAACTGATACGGAAACGATAATGGTAAATCCGAACGAAACGAGTAGTTACGATGTGACCGTTTCAAATGATTTTTGTGAAACAACAGAGAGCTTTGAAATTGTCGTTCGGGATGTCGCTCAAGAGGCAATATTAACAGCTGATCCGGATACAGTCTTTCTTGGACAGACGTCACAACTTCAGGCGCTTTTGGAAAGTGGAGTAACCTACGAGTGGTCAAATCCAGAGACTCTGATCTTTAGTGATGATCAATCTAGCCCAATTGCGGCTCCATTGGAAACGACAGATTATACGGTCACAATTACTGACGAATTAGAATGTGCGGGAGACGCAACAGTACGAGTAGTCGTAATTGACGAATGTGACGAACCATATATTTTCTTTCCAAATGCTTTCTCTCCAAATGATGACGGCCATAATGATAAGCTGTATTTGAGAGGCTTTAATGCAGATGAAGTACACTTTGTAATCTACAATCGTTGGGGCGAAAAGGTGTTTGAATCCAAATCTCAAGATATTGGATGGGATGGAAAATATAAAGGGGAAACCCTTTGTTCTGATGTATATGGATTCTATTTGCGCGTCCTCTGCCGAAATGGACAAGAATATATTAAGAAGGGAAATGTCACACTCTTAAGATAATTAGAAATACATATCGCTTTAATAGTCCCATTCTTACAGAGATTTGAGAAGAGGTATTCCGAAAGGAATACCTCTTCTTTTGTTATAAGCCTGTCACACAAACTATGCTTAGTGCATTTTTTTCTTCCACCTACGGTACGGTTTTGGCCTATCGCCAACCATCAATTCTCCTCATAAGCAGGCCGTTTCTGGCCAATCTACCTTACTAACTTTTTATACATATATTTTTATTTTACATGAGTTAGGCATAGTCATTGTATTGCCTATAAGTACGACGAATAATATAACTAAAAAAGAGCATATCTCTTTTTAGTTCAAAATCACCTAGACAAAGAAAAGGTGACTACTCATAAGTTAATGGCCATTATATCTAATAATGGTTGTTGGCCATTGTAGCCACTCAAACACATTCTTTAGGCTATTTTAATCATGCTACAGGAAGGTTATGCAAAAAAAAGTGTACGAACCATTCTTTTGGACGCTAGTATCTCTATTCTTATTCTTACCGTACTCTGCTACGTTTACAGGATACTTTAATAGAGATTTTAGTTTCTTAAGAGTGACAGAAACAGAGCCGCTTACCGCGGTCGAATCAGCGAAAGAACGATCTACTTCGTCCTATTCGCCATTTTCTAATATGGCAATGTATACAAGTTCGTATACATCAAGGTCTGTTCCTCCAAGTGAGGACGCGGACTTGCGTTATCTTAGCTTACCTGTCAAAATTGCTGGTGACTCTTCGTCGCTTACCTCGCCAGTGCTATTGTATCCAGAAAAGAATATATCGGAAACTACTTTTTTTGCCGAAGAGTGTGAGTCTGATAATGTCAATATTTCGGATGGAGGCCCTTCAACTGAAATATCTACGATTTCTTATTCAGCCTCTGGAACCTGTACCATCGTTGATGTAAACGTTAGTGACCTCGATATTGATCACGACTATGTTGGTGATTTGTTTGTTACTTTAGAAAGCCCAGAAGGAACAGTCATCATCCTGTATGATGAAAAATGTGGTAATTTTGAAGATATTGATCTTAAACTTGATGATGATGTAGCAGACACTTATGCTTCTATACCTTGCCCGCCAGATGATGGAGATACTTATCAACCTTTTGAAGCTCTATCTGCATTTGATGGAGAGGACCCCAATGGTACCTGGACGCTTTCAGTTACGGATGGTTACAATAATGATGGAGGTCGTATCGACAGGTGGTGTCTTGATATTACAGAGAGCTGTGTTATTAATTGTCCTGCAGGTACCGTTGGTACTGGCTTGCCTATTAATATTTCAAGTAGTAATACGCCAACGGTCTCCTCTAGTGTTACCATCAGCTCTGGAGGTTGTGTAACAGACGTAAATGTACACGACCTGACTATTGATCACAATAGATTAAGAGACCTTAATATTTATTTGGAGGGGCCTGCTCCTCTTAATACAATTGTTTATTTATTTGATGAAGATTGTGGTAGTAATGACGACATCTTTATGAGTTTTGATGATGCCGCAAATCCAACAACTAATGGATACAGCGACTGGCCTTGCCCTCCAACTGATGGAGGTACTTATCAGCCATTGGATCTCTTGTCCGCTTTTAATGGGCAACCAGCAAATGGAACTTGGACACTCTATGTATTTGATGACCGGAATGGGACAGGAGGAACATTGGAGTCTTTCTGTCTTGAAGTCGTTACGGGACCCTGCACTGAAGATTGTAGCAATGGGGTAGACGATGATGGAGATGGAGACATTGATTGTGCAGATTCTGATTGTGATTGTTGTCTAGGAAATGGTGTGCCAGCCTTGGACTTACCTATAGATATTAACTCAGGAAGTACTACAATAACTTCAGAAATAACAATCAGCTCTGCTGCTTGTGTTGCAGATGTTGATGTTTATGGATTGGATATGACTCACGTAGATCCTAGTGACCTTATAATAACACTGACTAGCCCTGTGGGTACTGTAGTAGTATTGTTAGATGAAAATTGTGGAGGTCAAGATGATCTCTCAATTAATTTTGATGATTCGGGGAGCGCCCATGGTTCTATACCTTGTACTTCTCCTCAAGGCGGCGGCGGTACTTACCAACCTTTTGGAAACTTATCGGATTTTTTACTGGAAGATATAAATGGAACTTGGACCTTAACCATTACAGATACTGACGGAGGAACACTAGGTACATTAAATGCTTGGTGTCTCGATGTTACAGAAGGTCCTTGTCCTGTTCCTGAAATTTGTGATAATAATGCTGATGATGATCTTGATGGTTTGATCGATTGTGATGACCCAGATTGTGTTTGTTGTGTGGCTGCTACAGGTTTACCCCAAAATATCCCTGATCATAATGATGGTATTCTGACTTCTTCTATCACAATCACGGATGCAAGTTGTGTTACAAATATAACCATCTTAGATCTTGATATTACACATACAGAAGTAGATAATATTTTTGCTACACTTACGGGTCCTGATGGTACTTCTGTACTATTGATAAATGACTGGTGTAATAATGAAAATAATATATTAATTAATATAAATGATGCTGGAGATGGAGGTTCGCCTCCTGCTGACTTCCCTTGTCCTCCAACAGATGGAAACACTTATCCGCCAACAAATCCACTAGCGGCCTTCAACGGAAAGTCCGCTGCGGGAACTTGGACTTTGACCATCTCCGACCAGGAAGACGATGATGAAACGGGGTCTTTACGTGGTTGGTGCTTGGATATAGAAACGGGCCCTTGCCCGCCTCCGGAAGATTGTTCGGATGGAATAGATAATGATGGAGACGAAGCTATAGATTGTGATGATAAAGATTGTGATTGTTGTGTAGCCGGAACAGCAGCCTCTGGCCTTCCTGCTAATATACCTGATAGTGGAAGTGGTACTTATTCTAACACAATTAATATTGCAGATAACAATTGTATTACAGATGTTAATATTTATGACCTGAATATCCTTCACGGTGAAGTAGATAATATTAGAGTACGATTGACAAGTCCGGAAGGAACGACAATTACATTAATTGATGGAAGTTGTGATAATCATGATAACTTATTAATAGACTTCGATGACGCCGGTGAAGCTAATGGCAGCTGGCCTTGTCCTCCAATGGATGGCTATGCTTACATACCGAACGATCTTTTGTCTAGTTTTAATGATGAGAATGCCAACGGTAATTGGGTACTCAATGTGTCTGATTTGGAAAACGATGGTGTTACTGGACAACTCGTATCTTATTGTCTGGAAGTCATAACAGAAGTTTGCCCAGTCCCTGAGGATTGTACTAATAATATTGATGATGATCTTGATGGATTTACGGATTGTGATGACTCGGACTGTATTTGTTGTGCAGGGACGCTTGCGGCATCTCCTACGGATTTACCCATTTCTATCTCGGAGGATGCTAACGTATTATATGAATCAACCATTGAATTAACAGAGACCGGTTGCGTTGGCGATGTTGATATCTTCGATCTAAACATTACGCATACTTATGTACGTGATTTGGTAATTACATTGGTGAGCCCTGAAGGAACGGAGGTGATTTTATTAAATCAGCCATGTGTAAGTGAGGATAATATTTTAATTAATTTTAATGACTCTGGTGTTGCCCATACCTTAATTCCATGTCCACCTACAGATAATGGTACCTACCAAGCAAATGGAAGTTTATCCAATTTTAACGGAGAACCAATAGCAGGTGATTGGACGCTGAAAGTAAGAGATATTGCTGGTGGTGATGGAGGTTCTTTCAATAGTTGGTGCCTAAGTGTTAGCCCAGGAGCTTGCCCTCCGGATGAAATTTGTAATGATGGAATCGATAATGATTTCGATACTTTGATAGATTGCGAGGACCCAGATTGTGATTGTGATGCCGCCTGTACAGAAACCGAAATTTGTGATGATGGAATTGATAATGATTGTGATGGCTTAACAGATTTATTCGATCCTGAATGCCCATGTGATTTATATAATGTATTACAATATTGTGATCCGAACTGTGAATATGAACCACCTGGGATTCCTTCTTTTGATATTGCTCTTGATTGGGAATCGGACGTAACTACTAATACTTTGATGCCTGCTACTGCAGGGGAATTAGATGGAGATTTGAGTGGGATTGAAATTATAGCAATGGAGGATATAGGTTGGGGTGTTGCTGCAACTAATAGTATTTATATCATTAATGGAGCTACCGGTGAATTAAAATACCGACCAAACACTGTAGAGATTTCTGCTAATAACAAAGGGGTTGCTCTTGCTGATGCAGACCGCGATGGGCGTGGAGAATTTTATTACGTTATTGCAGGAAGTGCTGCAGCTGACCCAAATAAACTTGTTTGTTACGAATATGATCCGGCAGGCACAAATCCTCAAGGAACAGGAACGGGAACTTTCGTTCAAAAATGGATATCTACAGAAGTAGTCACAGCTGGTTGGCCAGTATTTTACGATTTTTATACGCAAGACTTTGCGGTTAATATAGCTGACTTTAATGCAGATGGAATCCCTGAAGTTTATGTAGGAAACGAAATTTATAATGCCCTCACCGGTGCTCGAATAGCCACAGGTGGGTCAAATAATATTGGTACCTACTTTCCTCAAGATCTTAACCATGCACACCCTGCTGCTTGCCCTGTTGCAGTTGATGTATTACCATCTAATCAGTGTACAGATTGTTATGGTCTGGAGCTAGTGGCCGGTAACCAAGTCTATGCTGTTGATATTGCAAATGGAACAATGAGCGTAGTAAGAGAGATTGATGGATTCGACGATGGTTTTACTTCTATCGCTGATTATGATCTTGACGGTGATTTAGATGCGGTCATTACTACAACAGATAGCGATAAATCTTATCTCTATATCTGGGATCTACAAACAGAAACTCAAATTGGAGGAACACACACAGTTACCGATGTTGATGTGACTGGATGGTATCGTTCTATTAGTAATGCCGTTATTGCCGATTTTGATGGTGACTTAAAACCAGAGATTGGTATAATCGCAAACTACACCATGCAAATTGTAGAAGATCATACTGTTGATATATCTGGAACAGGAGGAGAGCTTTGGAGCGCAAATAACTCGGATAATTCAGGGATGACGGGATTGGCTTCTTTTGACTTTAATGGAGATGGAATTTCCGAGGTGGTATATAGAGATGAAGACCAACTTCGGATCATTGCTGGACCTACCGGTGCTGATTTAGATGTCTTTACTTGTGGTTCTGTTACTGGAGTAGAGTATCCCATCATTGCCGATGTGGATTATGATGACCAGGCAGAAATTATTTGTAACTGTGGACCGGTCAACTATTCCTTTTCAGGAAGAATGCAGGCTTTCCAATCAGCTTCTACTCCATGGGTAGATACTAGATCCGTCTGGAATCAGTATGCATATTTTGTAGTTAATATTAATGATGACTTAACTGTTCCTGCTCAGCAACAAGGGCATCACTTAGTTGGAAGTCCACCATTAGGACAAACCGGGCGACTAAACATTTTCTTAAAACAAATAGGCCCAGTTGATGATTTGGGTCAACCATATTTTCCTGCATCTAACTTACAAATTGAATTCGCTGGATCTTCTACAGATGGTTGTGATGTTGATTTTGATAACGTAGAAATTACGCTGAGTTTGTCTAATCAGGGAGATTTAGTCTTTCCTCAAGGTACTCCTTTTGCTTTCTATAAAGGAAACCCGGAACAACCAGGAGCAGCACTCTTAGATACTTTTCACATAGAGAGACAAATTGAAAAAGATAGCTTTGTTACCATGACAATAAACATGGACATCAGCGCAGAAACACCTCCATTTACACTTTTCGTAGTGGGGAACGACGATGGCTCATTAACCTTGCCTTTTGATTTGGAATTAGATTTTCCGATCACTACTATTGGTGAATGTGACTTCACCAATAATATGGACTCTATTCCGATTACTGGTTGTGAAACCATCATGCCTGTCTTTGCAGATGACGCAGAAAAAATAATGTCTAATGGGAAAAAAATAGCTAGCGGACATGTAAGTAATGTTACAGAAGCCTGGCAAACGGTCACCTTCCCTAACGCATTAATAAACCCAGTAGTCCTAACTCAATTGGTTACCCAAAATGGAACCATCTCTGCTACTTCCAGAGTGCGGAATGTAACAAACACGCAGTTTGAAGTTAAACTACAGGAAGAAGAAGCGAGTGCCGGAGGTAATCCGATACAGATGATTTCGTGGCTTGCCTTTGAAGCTGGTAGCCAAGATCAAACGGCTAATACTTCTTACGAGGCCGTAACAACAGCTGCGGCTTTTACCCACAACGAAACTACATTGAACTATACAGGTACCTATACTGGTGCTACTTTCGATAATGTTTTTATTGGGCAAATGCAATCAGAAAATGAAACGGACCCAGCTGATCTTAGAATTAAAACTGGTAATAATACAGGTATTCCAATCATTGTAGAAGAAGAAGCTTCTGCTGACGCTGAAATAACCCACAGCGCAGAATCAGTAGGTTATGTTTTCTTTCCACGACTTGGAAATATTGAAGATGAGAATGATGAAATAATAGGAGAAAGAAAATCTAAAATATTTACACAAACAGATGGTGCAACTTGGTATGATGTCTCTTTCACCAATACCTACAGTTGTCCTGTCGTCATCATGCGGCCATTTACAACCAACACTGATTATGACCCAGGAAACATCAGACTTAGAAATGTCACGAGCACTGGTTTCGAATTCCAGCTTGACGAATGGGATTATCTCGATGGGGCGACCTTGTCTACGATGCGTGCGTACTGGATGGTTATTGAAGGTTGTTCTAAAACGGATTCTGTTGCTTGTGGAGCTACAGCTGATGCTATTTTAGCTCCAATGGCCTTTGATAATTGTGATGTTGATGTTGATGTAGTACAAAGTATTGATCCTTATGTAGAAGATGCATGTGCTGGGTATTCTATTATTTATCGTTGGACGGCAACAGATGATTGTGGCAATACTAATGAGATGACAAAAGAAGTGGTTTTCTTACCAGACACAGAAGTGCCTGTTTTAAGTAATGTACCAGCAAATGTTGCCGTAGATTGTGCCTCCATTCCACCGGCTGGAACAGTCACTTATACAGACGATTGTACAACCGGAGCAACCATAGAAGTAGAAGACAAATACCTCAGTGTAGAACCTGCATTGTCAAACCTTGCTTTAGCAGGAACAGCTACTCAATCTAGTAATTATTCGGCAAGTTCGGGACTTCCTGGAAATGCAATAGATGGAAACACGAGTGGGTTATGGGATGACGGGTCAGTATCGCACACGCTTAATGAAACAAGCAGTAATCCATGGTGGGAGGTTGATTTAGGAGCAATAGAATATATTGATAATGTTAACGTATATGATAGGACAGACTGTTGTATCGGTAGATTGGATAATTATTATGTGCTTGTATCTAACAACCCTTTTACATCGGTTGATTTGACTGAGGCTCTGGCAGACGGAACCATTTATAATCACAACGAAACAGTCGTTCCTTCAAACCCTACAAATGTACCAGTGAATAGAACGGGACGTTATATTAGAATTTGGTTGAACAAGACAGGGATTCTGAGCCTCGGTGAATTACAAGTGATGGGATACCAACTTCCCTCTTTTGATCCTTGTAATTATACTATTTATAGAACATGGACCGTAACTGATGATTGTAGTAATACGGCAGAAGCTACTCAAGAAATAGCCGTTTCCAACTCAGGACTGCCCTCCTTTACGGTTCCTCCAGCAGTGACTATAGATTGTGATGACGACATAACAGACCTGACAATTACTGGTGAACCTACAGATGTTTCTAGTGTATGTGGAACAGGAACCTTGACACCAACTTACGTTGATCAGGATAGTAGCGCTGTGATTGTAAACCTTAGTGGAAATGAAGGAGTTGAGAATTTTGAAGTAGTGGTGAATGGAACAATAATCGGAACAGGGACCGCTACTCAAACAGTAGAGACCTATTCCTTTAAAACGAATATTAGTCCTATTTCACAAATACTTGTACGTTTTACCAATGATCAATCTTCCACAGGTTTTGATGCAAACTTAATTGTAGATAATATTATTTTTAATGGGATTACCTATCAAACGGAAGATCCATCGGTTTACTCTGAAGGTAGCTGGAACCCAGGGACAGGATGTGGAGGAGGTTTTAAATCTTCAGAAACATTACATTGTAACGGGTTTTTTCAGTATGAGATCCCTGTAGGTACGGCTTGTCAAATTGTAAATAGATATTGGACTTTGACTGACGAATGTGGAAACGAAGTAACCCAAGTACAAACCATTACAATAGAAGATTCGACACCTCCTGTAATTTCTAATATACCAAATGACACCTTGGTTTCTTGCTCGGTTTGTATCAGTTCAATTTTGAATGCAGACTTTGAAGAACCAGCTCATCCAAATGGAGCAAACGTTGGCCAAATGGCTCACGGTGCACCAAATAGTTATGTATACTGGCATGAAGACGATGTCCCTGGCTGGCAAACAACCGCTAGTGATAACAGAATCGAATTACACGCTTCAGGTACTTCTGGGATGGATGCAGCATCTGGAAGCCAATTTGCAGAACTCAACGCAGAAATTAACTCTGATTTCTATCAAGAATTTTGTGTGATGCCGAACTCTATTATGCACATTAGTTTTGCACATGGTAAAAGAAATACGGCTTCAAACACTTCAGATGATATTATGGGCGTATTTGTTGGACCTGATTTGGGAAGTTTGACACAGGAACTAACAGTTACGGCTAGTGAAGCCCTTGTTTGGACTTATCATTCTTTGGTATATACCGTCCCCGCTGGAGAAAACAGCATTGTTGTTTTGTTTAGAGCAATTCAAGGAGCACCAGGGGCTCCGGAAATAGGAAATGTAATTGACGACATAAGTGTCCATTCTTTCCTTGGTGGAAATACACCTCCTGTCGCAACAGATGACTGTGGGACAGCTAGAATAATAGGAGATGTTGATCCATATACGGAAGATATTTGTGGCGGTTATGACGTTGTTTATCGTTGGACGGCTACAGATGAATGTGGAAACACAGCCACGGCTTCTCAAACCATTACCATCCTTCCCGATAATAGAGCGCCAATTTTTGATGCGGCACCTCAGGCTATTGATGATATCACTTGTAATGATGCTTTACCAACTCAAGAGACTTTAACGGCCACCGATTCCTGTGATGTAGTAACTGTAACTCCATCGGAAGATAGCTATACTGCTGATCCTTGTGGAGGCTATGCTATTACCTATCGCTGGACAGCTACGGACGGTTGTGGAAATTCTACAATGGTTACTCAGCTCTTTAATGTACTCCCGGATGAGGAGGCACCAAGCTTCATTGTGCCAGGAGATGTTACGATAGATTGTAATGATGACGAAACAGATTTAGGATTAACTGGAGAACCAACGAGCTTGTCAGATAATTGTACAAGCGTTGGGTTGGTGGCTACCTATCAAGATCTTTCTAACAGTGCAATTGTAGTGAACGTCAGAGGAAATGAAGGGGTCGAGGATTTTGAAGTTAGAGTGAATGGAACCTTGATTGGAGCAGGCGTAGCTACTTTAACTACTGCGGCATACCCATTTTATACAACGATAGATCCGATAACAGAAGTGGAAGTACGTCTGATAAATGATGTAGAAACAGGAGGCTATGACACAAATATTTATTTGGATAATATCACCCTGAACGGAGTAACTTACGAAGCAGAAGCACCTACTGTTTACTCTGAGGGTAGCTGGAATCCGGCAACTGGTTGCGCAGCAGGGTTCAAAGAATCAGAATTGATTTCTTGTCCTGATGGTTTCATGAGATTCACCATTGCACCAGCTGAACCATGTGGTGGAGAAGAAGCTATTTATAGACATTGGACATTGGAAGACGATTGTGGAAATGAAACAACGCAAGTTCAAACAATAATTTTTCAAGATACAGAAGATCCAATCCTTTCTGGCGTTCCTGGAAATACAGCAGTTGATTGTGATGCGATTCCAACAGTACCTAATGTTACTGCTTCCGATGATTGTTCTAATGCAACAGTAACCTATACGGAGGTTTTTGATGACGTTAATGCAATATTAGAAAATTTAGCACTTGGAAAAACAGCAACGCAAAATACCGATCGTACTGATGGAACTGGTTTAGCGGAGAACGCAATAGATGGAAATACCAACGGTATTTATACTTCAGGTTCAGTAACACACAACGTTGCAGATCCTTCGGTGAACTCATGGTGGGAAGTTGATTTGGGTAACATTAGTTACATTGATGAAATTAATATATGGGACAGGATAGATGCTTGTTGCGATAACAGATTGAATAATTATTTTGTATTTGTATCGAACACTCCTTTTTCTTCAGAGGATGTCAATGCTACTATTGCCGCAGTACCTTTCAGTCACTTTGAATTACTAACGCCTGCTGACGATACGACTATTCCTGTTAATAGATCTGGTCGTTATATCCGTATTCAACTCAATAAAGCAGATGTGCTTAGCCTAGCAGAAGTTCAGGTGATGGGGCATACCATTACAAGTTTTGATCCTTGTGATTATACCATCTATCGAACTTGGACTGCTACAGATGAATGTGGTAACTCCACCGTGGCTACACAAGAAATTGCTGTTACAGATAACAGTGCACCTACATTTAGTAGTAGTCCTGCTGCTATGGCAGATATTGATTGCGAAAGTCTCCCAGAACAAGAAAGCTTAACTGCTTCTGATGAATGTGGAACAGCAACAGTAACTGAATCTATTGACCCTTACACGGTTGACCAATGTGGTGGATATACCGTAGTCTATCGCTGGATAGCTACAGATGAATGTGGTAATAGTGCTTCAGTTACCCAGACGGTTAATGTCTTGGCTGATGACGATGGTCCAACGCTTGATTCTCCAATAGCGATTAGTAATATTGAGTGTGGGGATGATTTGCCAAAGCATGAAACACTGACCGCAACAGACTGTTCTGGAGTAGAGACGATTGAAGAAACCATTGATACTTATACAGAAAATGCTTGTGCGGGCTATACGATTACTTATCGTTGGACAGCTACAGATAGCTGTGGCAATAGTAGTGAAGTAACACAAAATTTCGATGTATTGGCTGATAACGAACCTCCTACATTTGATTCAACCCCTACAGCCTTATCCGATATTGAATGTGGCGATGACTTACCTGCTCAGCAGGATTTGACAGCTTCGGATAAATGTGCAGGTGTAATTGCAGTAGTTGAATCAATTGATTCATATACTCCAGATAATTGTGGCGGTTATACGATCACTTATCGTTGGACAGCAACAGATGATTGTAATAACACCGCTACTACAACAGTGAGTTTTGATGTGTTGGCTGATGACAATGATCCAATATTTGATAGTGCGCCAACGGCTATAGCTGACATTGACTGTGGTGACCCTTTACCAACTCCTCAAATATTATCGGCCTCTGATAATGATTGTGATACAGATGTTACTGTGGAGTCTTCCGTAGATCCTTACACGGCAAACTCTTGTACGAATTATACTATTACCTATCGTTGGACAGCTACAGATGACTGTGGGAACACTGCAGAAGTAACTCAATCATTTACGGTATTAGCAGATGCGATAGCACCGACATTTGATAGTGGGCCAGCAGCACTAGCAGATATTGATTGTGCGGATGCTCTTCCGGCTCAGGAAGATTTGACAGCTACGGGCAGTGACTGTTCCTCTGTCTATGTTTTCAAAAGCGTAGATCCTTTCACCGTAGATGAATGTGCAGGTTACGAAATTGTTTACCGCTGGACGGTAACGGATAATTGTGATAACAGTAGTGTTGTAACAGCTAGCTTTAATGTCATGTTTATAGCCTTACTAAGTTTTTTTGTAGGTGATATGTTTCTTATAAATTATGAGGTAACTATATTTTATATT
>JAVCKV010125227.1:0-19326 GCA_032274145.1 Herpochondria borealis | reverse complement strand
GGTTGCAAAGAACGATGGTTATGTGGCAAGAAGAATATCACTAGTTACCTAGCTAATGGTACACTATTAGAAGAATGAGCTTTTTTAATGTTGTCAACACTCCTTTTCGGCATCTGCATAGATCGAGGTGTGTCCAAGCAAGATCAAAATCGATATCCTTGCGCTGCTCTTGTTCTTATTATACTCTCTCCAGCTGCTAGCTTGCTTCCAACTATAATGCATTGCTGTGTGTTCCCGTTGTGGACATTTTTGTGATGTGCGTTGGTTGCGTGGTGGCAAAATGACTTATTTGGTCATCAACAGTACACAGTCAGTAAAATAATCAGTACCATACCTGGTAGTCGACAAGCCGGCGCGCGCCTCTTCGTGATTGTCTACAAGACACGACGCACACTTGAAACTCTACCAGTTATTAGTACGAGCCTTCTTTGCAAAATAGCTGACACTTGGCTACCTATTACAAAGTTGGACGACTGAAGACAAAGGATCTAGCGTAAAATATCAAGGTGCTGTAGTGGCAAGATAGATACACAGGGGTCGCGAAGAAGAATACTGGGGTCGTGAAAAGAACAGCATCACTACGTTCTAGTTGCCTACTCTAGTTAGTAGTACGATATTACAGCCAATACTGCAATCGTCGGCCTTCCTGTGGCCTCAGCCATTTGAAGTTTGTGGATTTCAGCACCCTCTTGGGATTCTGTCGCAGGCCTGAGGAGGCTGTCTGCCCGTTGAGCATTATGAATTGTGATTGTACTGTCTCTTACTTGATTCTCTATTTTTTTTAAACTAGTGCAAAGCAACATGACAACCGGCAAAGAAACAGTAATGACGAGAGTAGAGCCGGCTGTCTCGAGGCCAGAAGAGACGACATTGAAAAGGCTACTGAAAATAAACGAGAGAAAGAACAAATAATAATGATGCAAGAACGAGCAATCGCTGCTGCGTCCGCAGCAGCGTCCGCAGCAGCGCACGAAGCTGAAAAACGAATGTGGCGAGAGGAGGCTACTCGGGCTGCTGCGCTTCGAAAGTTGAAGAAGCATCAAGAAAAGGCGCAGCCTTCTAGTAATGTGACAGCGACAGTAGCCCGAGAGCAAGAACCTCGAGAGAACTCGAACAACACTGCAGTACGAATTGTCAATCCCGTAGCGGTGGCAAGGGCGAACAACACCCCCGAGAATGATGTTTCCATTAGGCAACGCGTGACAGACGAGCGTCCGACGGTCCCAGGCTGGTGGTTGCAAAACAGAATGGATGCTGAGATGATGAATAATAGTGTCGAAGTATTCGTTGAAGCCGGGGAGCCGACTGCTGCAAAAGTTCCAGCAGATAGGAATGCGGGGCCTGATACAGTCGCGAGCATCGGGGGCAACAGCGCTACCAAGAAGACAAATTGGTATGACAACTTTGACGTAGCCAAGTATATTGAGTCTGCAGTCGCGGGCAAGTCGTTTGCTGCTAGTAGGCAAGTGGAACCTGAAACAGTCGCAAGCAACGCATCATCATCAGTTGTTGGCGCGTGTACGACGAATAGTATCCCATTAAAGAAAACAGTGACCGACAGCAACTGTGACGAACAAAATACGGGGGCTGCGAATACAAGAGTTTCACATGAGGCTGTCGCGAACAGCGCATCGACAGCGAACGAGAACACGAAACGCACTACTACTTTGAAGAAACCGTGTAGCATCCAGGTGATACCTAAAAAGCTCATACCACCAAAGAGGAAGCTGTGCGACGACGACGGCGGCGACGAACAGGTTGTCGGAAAGCCTACCACGCTGGAGGACTATGACGTGGTGATGGGAAGACGCGGTGGCATTCAACTCCAGCATCTTGGTAATCGACGATTGCATGAGATGATGTGGGCAGCATTACCATTCTACGGTTGTTCCAAAAGCAGAAGATGCAAAACTGCCATCATCCTTGCTACCTTTGAGTGTATTCGAGAAGAGGGTGGACGCTTTCTAACTTGCGATATGACGGGTGAGGACGGGGATGCAAAACAGAAAATCAGTAGCCGGTACCGTTCAGCTATGCAGACAGAAAAGGTGAAAGTATTTGATCGAATGAGAGCAACAAGGTCGAGCATCGTTTTACCAGCTCGCACAACCAGCATGAGCCCAGATGAGATTAAAGAAATGAAAGCAATGTTGATGTTGGCGGCTTCTGTAGCAGAACACCGTGAAGACCTGGGTGCTCACTCTGTGGTGGAGCGGGAGATGGTGAGGCTTGGTAACCAGTTCCTATGTGCAGATGGCGGTGATGGGGAGGTCGAAGCGGTGCCTCCTGAAGCAGACAAAGCAAAACGCTATCTATCAATACCTAAACTGATGAAAACGGAAATACCTCAAGCGGGGAAGACGCAAGTGCCTCAAGTGATGCACAAGAAGAGGCAGCGAGTGGTCGACCTCGGTTTACGAAACGACTCAAAGAGAATAAGGGCCGATTCCTCCTGCAATGTTGAATCTGATACAAAAGTTCCACATAATAATGCTGAAGGAGTCGCGAGCAGCATCAGGGCCGACAACTGCAATGCCAAAGCTTCAGTCTCCAACCTTGCAAGTATCCAGCGGGGTGACGCACTGAACGGTCAATCGACTGCTGAAATCAATGCTTTGCGCGATTACCTAGTGGAGCGAGAACAAGTTGCCACTTTGGAAGCCAGTGCTGCTGCGAATAGAGAAGCAGCCGAAATCAGCGAGTTGCAAATTAAGTTGACAAGGCGACAGGAAAACGTGAAAGCCCAAGAGGCTGCTGAAATCGCTGCACTTCGGATGAGGTTCGCCGAACGCCAACGACGGGCTGCCGCAGAGGAATCTGCTGAAATCGCAGCTGTTGCAAGGAAGCTTGCGAAACAAAAACGGGACGCTTGCAACTGGTAGACTGGCCAATTTAGTGGGGGGCTGAAGTTTTGTTTCCACCTGCACGTGTGGCCACTCATTCCGACAACAGGAAGAATATACGGAGACGGACCTTTGGGCCTCTGAACGTTGTAGCACTTTCACCTCACCGTGTCTTTGTAGTCGTGCATATAACTGCACAAAGTAGCAACTTCCCAGCTAGACTAGCTTGATTACAAATGCGTATTCATAGAGACCACCCTGGTAGAATACAATATCGAGTACGCTAAGGCTTCGGATTTAGAGACCAATAGGTTTCAACCAATGCTTGTCTCTTTTGTTCCGCCAACTTTCTTGCCACGGCTGCAATTTCAGCAGATTCCTCTGCAGCAGCTCGTCGTCTGCGTTCCGCCAACCTAATTTGAAGCGCATGGATTTCAGAAGCCTCTTGCGCTTTCACTTCCTCCTGACGCATGGTCCACTTTCGTTTCAACGAGTTAATCTCAGCTACTTCTCGATTCGCAGCAGCGCCTTCCATAGAGGCTGCAGAATCTTGCTTGGACAGGATACTTTGCATGACCTCGACTTCATTTGTCGATCGACAAGGGAACTTTTCCTTGGTGATACTGGTGGCATGCACTAGTTTTTGCTCAGCCAGTCTCTTTTTCAAGGCCTCCCTTTCAGCAACCGATAGGATTCTGGCAGTGGGTGGTTCGCCCCGCCTGATGCTTGCAATGTTATCGTGGTGGGCTTTGTTGTCCCTTGCAATGAATCCGGCAAGCTCCGATGAGGTTGCCTGATTATCATGCATGTTGATTGCTTTGTCCCTTGCTGCCATGCTTTCTGGAACCCTATTGGAGGAGACTTCGTTCATTCTCTTTGAGTTGTTCTTTTGTAAACCTTTATTGCTCGTGATTTGGTGTCGCTCTCGCTGCTTCGTCACAGGATCCAATGCTTCTGTATGATGTGTACATGGTTCTCCTCGTTGCTCTCGCTGTCTCTTCAAGCGAGCTAACGCTTCTGTATGATACGTACATGGTTGCTCTCGCTGCCTCTTTGCAGATGCAGAAGCTAATACTTCTGCATGATATGTACCTGTAGCTACCGCAGTGCTCTGGCGGTGCTGCTGCCTCTTTGCATGAGCTAACTCTTCTGCATCATATGCACGCGCCGCGGCTTCGATTACAACATGATGCTGATCTCGCTGCCTCGTTTGAAAAGCTCCTGTCTTATTGTAGGTAAGAAGCGCGTCTCTCGAGATTGGGTGCACGTGACCGATCGGGCCCCCTTGCCTCCTGACATCAAGTAGTGTTTCTGCTGTGTTGGCTGCTTCTTTGCCGTCTATTTCATAACGCACCATTGCGCCCGTAAAGCCAACCCTCTTGGCACCACCACCATCGTCTGAATACTTGTTGCCCATCCTCATAATTTCTTTTTCCACAACAGTATAAGAACCCATGTCTTCTCGTTTCACGGCTACAGTAGCAGCCAAGCGCAGTAGCTTGTGCATATCATCCACCTCCTCAGTACCCATATGCACCTTGCGTATTGGCAATTCAATGACCGCCCTGGTGAGTCTCATGCGTTCAAAAATCTTGACCTTGTCTGGTTTGATCGCATCACGGAAACCGCTACCAATTCTCTGCAATGCCGTCCTGCGATCTGCCACATGATAGTTGAGGCCTGTTTCCCTCAGACATACCAAAAAGCGTCCTGGTGCAACTGAATCGAGCGTGGCATGAATGATTTTGGTTTTGCATCGACGGCTGGCCGAACAGGCGTAAAACGGCAGTGCGGCCCAAATCATTTCGTGCAACCTCCTATGACCTGGATGCTGCGTATGAATGCCACCACAGCGTCCCACAATCACGTCCCAATCTTGCAACTTTGTTGGTTGACCTGCTTCCCTGTTGCTATAGTCAGCCTGTCGTGGCTTGCGGTGAATGATGCGACTGATTTTCTTGGGCGCTGTTGCTGTTGCTTCATCTAGAGCTGATTTTGAAGGATCCTCGGTCCCCTCGGTCGTCCCACCCTTGTTTATTGAAACTGTGATGTTGGTATCTGACACATCTTTCGGTTCCGATTTGTTATGCGCATTGGTTATCATCGTCGCCGGAGGGGAATAAGGGCTGCAGTTGTTCTTGGCAGCGTTCATCGCAGCAGCAGTAACAGCAGCAGCATTATTTAAAACGATTTGCTTCTTTTCCCACATCTGCTTGATGTTGTCATCGTTTGTACTTTTGGTGCTCTTGCTGTGATATGGAATGATACTGCTGCTCGCAACTATTTCAGGTCGAGCAGCAAAAGCGAGTGCAGCACGCTTCTTGTGGTGTGCCTTTGCAGTGGTGGTACTAGTATCACCAGGAGCATCAGACCTCTGCGTATTGTCGTTTGTCCTTATGTCGATGCTGCTACTCGCAACTGGTTCAGGGGCACGCTTCTTTTCGCTCTCAATGAGCATTTCCACTGGTGCGCTGGTCATCATTAGGTTCATTCTGTCTTGTATCCATGATGATGATGTTGCTGGTGTTGCTGTTCGCGATGATGCATCTTCTTGCTTGACTTCTTGTTGTTGGTTGATACTAGTAGCCCCCCTGGCAGCAAACGCAAGAAGATTCTCGGCTTCAGTCATTGTATCGGTTGTTGCATCATCATCGTCGTCGTCCTTCAATGACCGTGCACCTCGTCGTGCTGGAGCCTCACGATCATTACAAATCTGCTTGGCGTCAACAGCAGCGGCTGCTAATGATGGTCCCTTCGACTGTTGATCGTGTGGAGTTACCTCCGTATCACGCAGAGCTACGGCTTCTTTCGCCACTTTCGAAGCTCGAGACGCATTAGCTTTCTCTTTGGCGACTGGCGTCGTCGTCGCCCCCGTTGTTGTTTGCTCTTCAACCTTAACTTGTCGAGGGGTTATTGTGTCGTCACAGCCCACCATCAGCTTGCTGGCTTTAGCCTTCATCTTGAGAGCATTTAGCTGCTTCTTCAACTCTATCTCCTCTTGCTTCATCTTCTCCACTCTAGCTTGTTCATCATCTGCACTTGTCCCCATCCTTAACGTGAGGTTTTCTTATTGTGCTTGCTTTTGTAGGGAGTGGAGTCGACAACAAGCAAATGCAGAGAGTGACCACGCAAGGAAAAGGGGCTTGGTTGTGTTTACTCAACTCTATTGTGATAATATGACACAGTATCAGCGGGGTCGTTGATAGTACGACTAGAGAGAGTCTTTTCGCTATGTTGTTCAGGAGCGTGTTGGCCCAGTACATGCGTCTGCTTTAGCCCGGCTGCCAGTCGCTATCGCCTATGTCACATACATTTTGATATGGTGACGTACTGCAGCAAAAGGTATCTACATACAAGGAGTATAGAAATATACTGTAGTTCCGGGAGAAAGCAGACAGGATTTACGAGACCAAAACGCTAGGGTTACAACCCTCAATCTACTAAAGATGGAAGGTAATTAGACGTTACTAAGCATGAATAAATTACGGGAAGAAGTCCTCTCCACTTCCTTGGGCTGGCGATTCTATCGTGATACACTATTTCCTATACATAAACCATTCGCCACAAGAACTGAATTTGCAGGTAATCTGACGTTATGATACTAATGGCGCTGTAAGGGCATCTAAGTAGAATAAATCATGATATTTCTCAACGGAATGTGTCGAACGTTCTGATAGTACGTAATTAAGAACCCAGATTATCTTTGCCATGGGTTCGTGGCTGTGACATGTCTTTCAGAAATAAGAAAGAATGACCACCTCTCTATATGTCTCTGCAGACTAGCCCCAAGCCCAAGCCATAAAACACGGGAATATAAGTGTGTTGCACAAGCACTGTGAACGAAGGTGTGCATGACTGAGCATATGTGATTCAATAATAGTGAGGTAAAAAAACATCATCATCCAATGCAAGAACACAAGAACAGCAGGCTCTGCTGCCTGACGCACCCCCGGCAATCATCCTTGGCACGCCCAACAAGAAGCACATGATGGCAACCCAAAGTGTGGCTGCATTGTAACATCACCACAACTATAATAATATGTGAGTGGAAGATCAGGTGTGGATGCAGCAGAGCTGGTATGAATAGTCATGCACCACTATCAATACGAGAACATCAGCAACAGCAACAGCAATGCAGTAGTGTCCCTACTTACATGCAAAAGGCACATGGAACAAAGGAAAACAGCTCCTTCACTGGCTGAACAGGCTACTGTTAGGGACAGAAGAAGATTAAATGAGGGTCATGGTGGAAGCAAGAGGGGGTGAACTTGATGCTGGCTAGTACAGCCAGTACATGTATGCTGCATCATTATAGTGTGAGAGATGAGGAGACTCATCCATTGCACACCCCTGAGTGGAGGGTCCAACAGAGATTTATCCTGCCATTATTGACACGTGTGAAGATGCAGCCCAGCAGGTCACAGAACAATGACAAAGGAGGTTGCTTGGTGGAAGCAAGGCATCATGGACTACTTGATGCCAACACTAACAATGATGAAACAACCCAGAATGAGAAGGGAGCAGAGGATGCAAAAGTTCCAGAAAACAGAAAAAGAAACAGGGCAGGTGTACACACCCAGTTCAACGCCGACACCGACGTTGACACTGACGCTGACGAACTTGCCACTCAGTTTCAGCTGGACCATGGAAAGCCACGCCCACAAGTGCACACCGATTTCCTAAGACTCGAGCGCAACTCCACATGCACAATGCCAGCATCACCTACAAATACAAGTCAAGGAAGCATCAGATTTGCCTCAGTTCCCCCGACAATGGAAGAATATCTCTGTGCAAGAAACCGATGGACCCGTTCCACCTTCAACACGATTGATTGGGATACCCATGGTGCCGCCCACACCAAATACAGCATTCCTCGGACTCACATCGTCAAATGGGTGAACGACATCCTGTCGACATCCTGTCGACAAACTATCACGTGAGTCTAGCACTCCAACATCCCGCGTGGGCATTTTTTGGGTTTGACTAACTCGACTAAATATTTTATCACAAGAACGAAACTCAAATCTGGCAAAAATCGTATCCGTTCACTCATTACATACTCCACTGCTGAAGCCGTGGAGTTCACATCCTCCAAACTATGAAGCCATGTGACACTCAACGGCTCATACATGGGGTTGGGTTGCAACTCCGTCGTGTGCATCGGGGGATATAGCGGAGTTTTTGCTATAATGCTGGTAGTTAGTAGATCCACCATTTATGTTACATCCACGCTTAGTAGTCGTAGTGCCATCGTAGTCTTACAAATCGAATGCGTAGTGCCTTCTTAGCACATTGTTTCGATTGTACGCTCCAATGAGCAAGGGAAAACGCAAACTGCACGAGGGTCGTGCAAGAAAACAGCCTCCTCAACGTCGCCAGAACCAGGTATCGCCACAACAGAGTGATCCATTCACAGGGTCTGTCTTGGAGGCTTTCACGGCATTGTTGAAGGAGCTTGTAGGAAAACGCCCCGACAAAAGACGACCGGCACACTTCATGCCACTACTTACCAAGAATAAGGCATATCCCAACATGGGAAGCCTATCTACTCTACTTGGTCTCAACGACGATGAGACTATTGGTATTACAGTTGCTGCAGGACTTGGTAGGGTTGACAAGCGCGATCGCTTCTGTATCATTAAAAAGGCATGGGAGAAACTAACTCAAGAGATAGATGGTCTACTTTTTACACCAAAGTATAGCGCCAGAAAGTATCCCATCTTAGCATTGGGTGGAGATGATAACAAACGGCTCAGCGAGCAGCTGTCGAAACAGAAAGCCGCTCCCTCCTTTCGCAAATCAGTGATGGGCAATCTCATGGAGAGGTTCAAGTCCAATGCTGGAGTGAAAAAAGCACTTCAACAAGCCGCCATCACCAATCAAAACAATGTCGCCAGCAGGGATAATGATGCTACTTACCGGGTGGCCACGACCAATTGTCGCAAGACTGTCAGAACACAGAACATCGCCAGCAGGGACAATGATGCTACTTGCAGGGTGGCCATGACTGATCGTTGTGAGAATGCTGGACCACACAATGACCAATCTGAAGAACCTCCAAAAAAGAGACGGAGGATTGTGATGCGCGAAACCAACGTCGGAGGTACGAAAGCTCAATTGCCAAATGGCTTCAAGGCACTTCACAAGCATACATTGAGAGCCTTGAACGAGAGCAAGGCAATGCGGAACAAGCTGATGATGTCAGCGTCAAAGAAGAGAGCAGAACTGTCTGAGCTCAACAAGATTTTTGTTGGCATTCTTGCCAGCCGGTTTCCACAAGCAGCCGATGTAGTTGTCGAGCAAATGCTGTGTTGTGGTGGAATGTTGTGCGCATCTCAGCTGCAACTCTTCTGCGGGAACTCAGGAGAGAAATCACACATCCAATTCGACAGTTTCCATCAAATTCTCCCCAGTCGAACCTCGATTAGAAACTGTGTTGTATATGTGGCTGCACTCAAAATCATACACCAAGGACAGCAGATGCTGAAGGCAGAAAGGGTGTACATTGGATGCGACAAAGGAGCCGGAGTGCTTGTCAAAATGGCCTTCTATTTCGACAAGACTGCCAAGCGCATCATGAAAGTCAATCTTGATTTTGACAAGGCTGCCGACGACGCCAAGGGGGGGGCGAGAGCAATCAAAAGCTCGATGCGAAAGTATACATTCGCAGATGAAGATGCCGATGACATTGGTGTCAAATTTTCCGGGGGAGGCTCTGATAGCGGGGGTGGCTTCACTAATGCAGCCATGTTCAAAGAACTTTCTGCAGTCTCTTTGGTCAAATCCACGTCGGCGTGGCTCCATATTGCATGCACCAGCCACAACGATCAGACCAACCTTCGAGTGGCCATGCTTGCTGTCTATGGCGAAGGTGGTTTGGACAATAGGAACTTGATGCAGTTCCTACACTCCTATGCTTACGTGCAAAAGCAACTAGAAGGTGCCCTTGAATTAAAGCCGAAACTGGTTGCGGCTTTCAAGCTTGTTCGAGGTGCAGATGCGGAGGTCCCAGCAGATTTTCTTGCCCTCATGCAGGAGCCCATTCTTACACGATGGGGCACAGTAGGGAAGGCTGCTTGCTATCAAGATGCCTATTCTGACGTGGTTGACATATTCTGCAAGGGCATATGTGGATCAAAGTCCATCAAGGCAAGCCAGGCGGTCCACTCTGCTGCAAGCAATTTCCGTTCACTTTATGCCGAAGTTGAGGTTCGACTGGACAATGCTTTTATTGCGGCTTTCGATCGGAAATTCTTTCGACAGCACCTTGAATTTAATCATGCAACTGACCCTCATATTCTGCAATCAGGGTTTCAAGCTCGAAACCATTTGGTCCGATACTTCTTGAAGGACCAAGATCTGAAAGCACTACAACAGGAGATAAAGGCTGGCCATGCGTTGGTGGCTGAAAGCACAGCGCCACCCAACCCCGTGCTACCAGGATTTTGGTTGAAGCTGCACCGTACGGGCATACTACCAGCGACCAAGGATGCCGTCGTGCACAAAGCCACCATGTTCTTACAGGAATATCGACAGAGCATGGTGAAACACCACGCCCAATGGGTTTCACCCGCGCTACTCTTTCTTGGGGCCTTTAGCAACATTGAAACCGGTCAAATTGTTGCACGTCACCTCCTGGGGAAAGAAGACGTGAAGGTGGTAAGTCGTGAACAGTATCACGTATCGCCAATTCATGGCAGACAGATTGACAGGTTTGCCTTTGCGACATGGCTGGAAGATATTTGTCCAGAGGCTGCTGTTGAAGAGGCAGTCCAAAATGAAAACTTCCAGTTTGTCAAAGGCACCATTGAGGACATTAGTGATGGGATGGATATTTGGAATGTTGGTCCCAACCTAATTGCGCCGACACACTTGGAGATGTTCCTGGACCATTTTGGAGCAGCACCATCTACAATGGAGATGGTCGAGCGCGCGGTGAAGAAGGCAAAGCTCTGTCAGAAGACAGGCAAAGGTGAACGGGCGGTCACTGCCTATGGAATTGCTGGCGATGGTACTTCGGAGAGGTGTCTGCACCAGTATGTTGCATCAAAATATGAGGATGAGATGAGTGCCAAAAGGGAGGCTGCGCAAAAGACAGCTGAAGAAGAAGGTCGCGCCGCGCGGTCCAAGGGTGACTATGCTCTCGATATCGAGCGTGGGCCAGGGCTTACCATCAACATGTACGATCATACACTTGATTGTTTGAACAATGCCAACGAGGCAAGGGGCAACATTGGACAAGACGACTTTGCAGCGCGGCTAGCAAAGACAGAGACAATGCTGACCGATCTGAGCGAAAACAGCTCCTACTTGCGATATGGAGAACGACAACAAGATTTTGAAGATGGGATGGCGCTAACTGATGGTGCGTACAAACGATCAGCGCGCGAAAAGGAAACTGGTGTTTCCATTACCCCGCTTATTCGTGGTGAAGTGCCACTAGGAAATCTCCTCAAAGCGAATAACGAAGGCGCTATTCTTGCAGAATGTGTAGCCCGTGGACTAGTCCTCAGTGGCAACCCTACCAAGACTAAGTACTCTGATATGCGCAACCTAATCAAAGAGCATGTACGTCGCGAATGGACGGAAGCTAATCCTGGAAAGGAACTGCCAGCTGCAGTCGGTAAGACATTTCAGCCAGTCACAGCACTTGAAAACTTTATTGTTAAGTACAAGAGCTAGTAACTTTAAAACTATTAGCACGATTGTCGTAACACCGCAGACAACGACACTCTCTATGATGCAAAACTGTTTTTGCGGCAAATTGAGACCATTTTTCGAAGAGTTATTGACCTTTGACTTTCGACATTTGAAATTTCGAAAATGGTCATTCTCAGCTCATCTATGACCGGATTTTTGGAATTTTGAGGCTAGTTCGGGCCCAAATTGGTCCTAAGTGTAAAAACTGTATCCGCCACATCTAACTTGACGATATATCTTGTCGAGGCCCAATTTGAAAATATGAGGAAATGACTGTACGGGATGTTGGAGTGCTAGAGTCAGTATTCCGAGTTACGCCAGGCCAAATGTGCCCGCATTGTCTGTATCCTGTAGAGACACAAGCGCATATTCTGATATGTCCTACCCGAGATGAGGCGCGCTCTAATTTCATTGACGGTGTGACAGCCACACAATCTTGAAACTATTCTGCTGGATGCATTTGCTCTCTACTTCACATGCGGTGAAAAATTGGACCCTAAAGAATACCCTTCAGTGTTGTGCCGTCTATCTGTCAGCAAAACAAAATTGGCTGGGGTCAGTTGTTTAGCGGCCGCTTCAGTTAACTATGGGCTCACCATCAACACTCCTTTTATAAGCAGTTCAAGCTTGTTAAAAAGACTCGGAATGGAAGTCTGTGGATTGTTTCAGTTACCACAAAGATCTGGACGGAATGGTTCAAGATCTCATGGGAAGCACATAATGGAGTGGTTCACGGTCACAATCTGGCATCCAAAAACATAATCAAGGGTGAGCGTGCCGTGAAAGAAGTTTCCATCATTAACGTGAAGAAAGATCAACTACTACTTCCAGCTGACCGTGATTATCTGTTTCCTAGTCTCACCCAACACCTCACAAAGAGCACCACTGCTCTGGAAAACTGGTTGAACATCTTCCATGTCTTGTTTCCAAGCAGCATTCATTGCGTGAAACGTTCAGCCACTACTAGGGAACTCTGAGCATTCAGGATTATTTCACCCGCCCAGTGTGGGATGCTGTTCCGTAAGTCCGACCTAGAGTACTGGACACGCAGGTCAGTAGTGCACGGGCGTAGAGCATTATGCAATATCGATAACAATATTAATCCCCACTTGATGACGACACCAACAATTGCATCAGTGGCCAAAATATGAAGAAACGACCCAGAACAAGAAGGGAGTGGAGGATACAAAAGTTCCAGAAAACAGAAAAAGAAACAGGGCAGCACTGTACCAGTTTAAAGTGGGTTTTGGTTGTTACCCTGTACAAGGTGTACCAAGGCTATGGGTGCCTGGCTGTCATTCTACTCTGGCCAAAACCCAAGATATTTTGCTGTTACATGTTCTGGGAATCTCATCTGCTGTCCTTTCACACTGTATAGGAGGTAACACTGTTCATTTCATCTAACAAGGGCAAAATCTACTGAGTACAGTATTTACCTACACCGTATGTACAATTATACTGTACTCAACAATCGTCCAAACAATAATAACACTATTCAAGTGCAGCATTAGGCTCTTCCTCTTATTGTTTTAGGCAAACGGTCAAGGTGTTGGCCAGGATTGGAAAATGAAGAATGTATGCAAATTGGATGTAACACATAGCTAAAAAAATAGTGTGACAAATTGGCTTGTTACACTTTCTTTGGCCAAAACCCACTTTCAACTGATATGTCCAATGACAGACAACTTGAGACAATGCAAGTCCCAGAGCACCAGTCAATAATGCTCAAGGACCGATGAACACCCAATTTCATCCAGGGGATGTGATTTGTGGGGAACCCAGTGTAGCTTCAACACCTAAATAAAAGGTGATTGTCGCCACGCGCAACATACTGCTGGTCACACATGCCTCATCTTCCTACAGCTCGTGCTCAGTCATTTCTAGTAGCAGCTGTCTAAACTAATTTCCCATTATTATTACCTCATCTTCCTACAGCTTAGCCTAAGCTATTGCAGTTAAGGACAACACCATTCATGATGAGGTATCCTCCAACATCAACATTGCCCAAATCAAATTGCAAGGCCGTTCAGGATAATATTGCAAGCATATGCCAAGGCAAAACTCCCACCATCAAACTCCTACCAATTGACCAAATACAGACACTGAGAAATAGGTTGGTGGAACAAGAGATGTTGGGTGTGTTTTATTCCATGACGATGCCAACAACAACAACAACAACTACAGATTGTTGGCAAAACTCAAAGCCATGAGAAACAATATGGCTGAGCAAGGTCTCACTACTATCAAAGGCACAGCTGCTGGAATAATCAACTGTTCATTGAACACAAAGTGAGAACAACTGAAAGCACAAGATAAGGTGGAAACCAAAGAGTTGCAAATGAGGCTGAAAGAATGCAGACAGCACCAAGCTGATGTGGTGGAATCCACTGAAATCACAGCTCTCCTAGCAAAGAAGCCAGCCATTGTGTAATAGACTCCGCTAACTCATGAGACTACAATTATTTTACTCCCAAGATTGATCATAACTGGTCTCTAACCAATCTTGCTGGGCACAGGACGTCACCAAGGAGCAGGATTGTACTGCACTCTTCGAATGGCTACTGTACCCTACAGTACTGTACTTACATTAGCTGCTTCTCGTACAGAGCACAGATGAAAGGTATCTTTGTGAGTCTACATGACTGATCCTCTCCTAAAATTAGTGTTCATGTCTGTGTACACGACTAAATTTATCGTCTGTCTCATGTATCATTGGTTTTCAGGATCCGTTTGGCGATATAGGGTGCGCTCTCAGCCATGACTGCGATACTCATTCCATTCATTCTGTCTTGTCTCTGATCGTAATCATCAGTTCGGCAATCAGCCTCATTCATTATTATTTTATCAACGCTCTGACATTCAACATCTTATCCATTGAAACTAAATCATGGGTTTGTTTGGAGGCAAAAAGAAGGGTGAGTTGAAGTGAAAGAAGGATGATGTTCTCATCCCCCTATGGCGTCGCCCCATCGTCGCCCCCTCCTTGTTTGGCGAGAATACTACGTGGCATTCTCTCTCGTTGCTTTTACACTAGCTCGAGAAACACACCCCGTTGATCACTTCTGACTTCTTACCTCTTCCTCCCTCAGACACGAATGTTCCCACCACACCTGGTGCTCACTATGTACAAGCACCTGATAACCCAGAGAATCTCCCCGTTGCTGTTCCCGTGCAAGCCACTGTCGTGTCATCTGCCGAAGCTCGAGGCCCTCCAAAGACTGTCACAAAGACCATGGTGTACCCCCCTGGTTCCAAACAACCCGCCATTACCAATACGAGCAACCTGCCTCAAACGGAAACCTTTGTGACTACCATTCCTGCTCCAGGTGCTAGTGTTAGACAACAAGGGGCTGCTGTTGCTGCAAACGGCAATTTTCGTCGCGCCCCCGTTCGGATGCAACAATGTCCCTCGTGTTCGCAACCGGCTCGCACCAAGGTTCGCACGTCTCCGCACATTGCCACTTGGGTCGCGTGCATTGTCCTCCTCATTTTGTTTTGGCCCATTTGTTGGATTCCGCTCATTTGCGACATTTTCAAACAAACGGATCACTATTGCAGCACGTGTGGAACAAAGGTGGCGGAAGTGACGCCGTTTAGTGATTGTTGTGAAAAACGACGGGGCTAAAGAGACGAAGCGACTGACGGGAAGACTGCGGGTGTGACTCTTTCTTTTTTGCGGAGGGAGAGCACGGAACGCGGAGAGATATTGAGAAAGTGAACCGGTGGGGATCATGAATGAATACACGTTCCTCGAGACGACTTTTGAGAGGGAACTGTGCGTTTTGAACTTGTGTTATATTATATTATTTAGAAGTACATGTTGCTGCTGCTGCATCATCTCTGAACTGGTCTGGTCTGGTCTGTTGAATATTGTATTTGACGACGGTTGTCTGATGATTGATGATTACCTTGATGCTATCTCCCGCCTACAACAACAACTACTACAAGTCGTAGACCGACTGCTGCACTTACTGTACAAGAGGCAGCTGATGCTCCATACATGCTCTCTATTGCGTATCTTGCCGATACTGTTTCGTGGGGGATGCGGCGACTGATTGTGTTGTGTTGTGCAGTTATATCGTTTTGTACATGGTGTAGTATCCTTCTTCAGATCAGTTGAGAGAGATCCGAATGGATGCCCATCGCGCCGCACTTTATGACGAGAGCGCTTTGGTATCGAGAGAGACCTGAGGGTGCACCCATCGCGCAGCCCTTGTATCAAGAAGCGCCTATTATAGATCGATTGAAACATGCGGCTCTTATGCGTTGCATACTTTGTACAACCAAGAGAAGTGCTCTCAACCCGAGCTAGTCTAGTTTCGTGAAATTGATAGCTACTACCGCCGTCTGTCAGACGGACTGGCGGACGGACGTTTCGTAGGCTAGGTGGACTACGTACCGACAGAGCTTGTGTGTGCCATTGCTACGTCCCAAGTAAGAGTGTTGAAGTACCTAGACCTGTGTGTTCTCGTGTGTCGTAGGACACCCTGCTTACAGAAGCCTCGTTAGCGTGAAGTAGCATGCGCGAGGAGAGTGAGTCATCCGAACTGTTTTTTTCTTTTCTTGGCAAAAGGCAGAGAAGGTGTTCATCAATATGTAATGTAGTTTAGAAGAAGCAGTAGCCTCTTCTTGTCGCCTACAGCAATGCCTTGCTCGGATCACGTCGAAACAAGAAATCTTGACAGGAGTATCCCTTGACGTGTTGGGTCTTGCCCGGCCACGGTCGAAAGCCGCATGGAAAGTCTGTTTCCTTCATGGAGGGCATGCATCCTGGATCTTCGTGTCGTTTCGAGCAACCAAAGACAGAGGACCATTCCATGACGAACCCAGCTTCTTCGAGCAGCGCAAACATCAATCCAAAGTAATACACATGCTCATCCGTATCAATCCATGCTCTCGAAACATGTGTTTCCACAGATATCTGATCGACGGCAAACAAAAAGCCTGGATCCTCGGCGAGCATATCACGAGCCCACGCAATTTCGCATCCCTCACAATCAATCTTGAGAATGTCGATATGATGGAGTCGCAGAAACTGTCGCACTTGAGGAAAGCTCACATCCCACCACTTGGCAGCCCCGCCCTTGTTGTTGTCGCGCTCTTCATTGCTCTTGAGCATGGTCGCGCCGACGGAATGAAAGGTCACAAGATCATGCAACTTACTGGGATGCAAGACTGTTGGATCTCCGGAAAAGCCTCGACAGCCCCACGTTTCTCCCAATGCCTTGTCAAAGGAGGGGTCGTCGTTGATTCCAAACGAGATGAAGGTGCAGTTGCCCTGCAAGACTGGACCACAGAGTTGATGATCCTTGGCATTGGCGACAGGAATCAAGTCACAAGTACCATGGGTAATTTGCTGCTGTTTGGTCGGTCCCTCTTTTTTCGTAATGAGCTTTCCGTACTTGTTGAGATATTGATTCGTTTCTTGCAAAGCGGCAGCTCGTTCATCGGCAGTCTGCATTTCACTCCACAATTTCCATTTGTGATGTTTGGATTTGGTGGGCTGTTGCACATTCATGGGAGTACCTGGTTTCAGCATGACTGTCGTCTCGCGTTGCGGCGTGACGATTCGCGCCCCTTCACCATCAGAAGACAATGACGACGATGACTCTAGGACACCTTGAATCGTCGTAGGTTGCTGTTGTCTCGTACCCACAAAGAACACAACACTTGCGAGGACGACAAACTTGAGAATACCCTTGAATTCCTTCCACAAATCACTTCCACCACCAGCAGGGCGCCTCTTGGCTGGGGAAGTACCGTTGCTAGTAGTGTTGGGCTTGACCATGATGATGCAGCTTTGTTGCAGATCTCTCGTTGTTGCAAATGTGGTGCCTGTGGCTCTCTGATGGTAACTCGAGATCAAAATGTGATAGTAAATGAGCTGGAACAAAATGCCTCGTGATTGAGAACAGTGTGTGGGTCGCCGGCGCGTGCGCTGTCAATCAGACACGTTCGTGACTGAAGAGGTTCATTCGTACTAGCTTGTTCGTACTGTACACCCACCACTATCTACATCATGATGTATATTCGTAGTAGTAGTATGGATTCCCGCTAGCTATCCTAGGCTCAAAATTTAAGTACAATACGGCACTAACGAGCAGGAGCAAAAGAGACGTGCTCTCATCGCTATATATAACTTGAAGAGAAGATTACACATTGACGGTGGATCGTGCGCTCCTGTCATCAGTCGATTCTCTGATGATCTTCACTACGAGACTGCTGCGATAGATAGATAGTACAGTACAGTATCAGCAGGTAGAAAGGAGAAGCCTCTACTAGGGGCCGTTGATACTATAGTGCTCTTTGGCGTGTGTTGCGAAAGCATCAGGACAGGCATCCACGTCTAGAGTAGTAGTCGCCTTCACAAATCCGTGGTGACAGCTTGGCTGCAGCATCTGCGTATATTCAACCCAACAGTCCAGGAACTTGCCTCGGTACAAGGATCAGAAAATCCTCCTCAATCCTGCGCACGAGCTTCTTGTAAGCAACTACGAGTCGAGCAGATATTACACTCAGAAGTTCTTCACCAAGGTTCTTTCGATCATCTCAAGTGTATCTTGTTCGAAGCCCAAGATCTTCCTGCCGATTTCCTTTTTCCGCCAGCGTTCCGAAGGTCAAGTGGCTGCTGCAAATAGTCTTTCGGACGATGCTTCACTCTGTAACAAGAGTCGCGTGCTGGTGACGGCACCCATCATATTCTCCAAGAACCAAGAAGTGGCTGCTGGTCTACAGGGCGGCACATTTTCGAAAACTCTTCCTCCTCCTCTTGCACACCAATCAAGTCAATTCATTCGACAGTCTGATATTAGCCAGGGTGTACAGGTGCTCCACACATGATGAAAAGAGAAAAAAGGTCGAGCCAACAATCTCCAGCACCACTAGCCATCACAGCTCAACACACAAAACTGGCTATCAGTGTCTCGGGGGATCCAAAAATGTGGTACTACCGCCCTCACATTAGCAGCACAGTCAGCATCGAGTACTATGAATCGCCATGAGGGAGGTCGGTCCCTGCCTATACTCTAGTAGAGAGTATCCGCATTGCGACAAACGTGCTACCCCGCATCAGCATACCAATACGAGCAATGACGCACACGACTGGCTAATTCTCATCGTCGGGCAAAGAAAAATAAAGGGCAAATTCCTAAATCCTCTTTGAATCGCTCCACCACCCACACCCCATCATATCACCGAAAGGGCGCTCGCAACCTCATTTACTTCCTCCCCTCCTTCTCTAGAGTAGTACCAGAACTAGTATAGAGACACAACAGCGACGAGATTGGGCACAGGAGATAACATGCCAACATTCAAAGAAAAGGCACTCTATGCAGCTGCCAAAAATGGCGATTTCAGAAAAGTGCGACGACTCTTGTCTACTACCGGCATCTTTGGTTCCAACAAGATTGATGTCAATAGCAAACGCAAGAAAGAATGGACGTCATTGTATGTGGCCAGTCAGATTGGCCATGTCGAAGTGGTTAAGGAATTGCTGCGACATGCCAAGATTGACGTCAATAGCGAAGCCAGTGATGGATCGACGCCATTGTATATGGCCACCGTGAATGACCATGTCAAAGTGGTGAAAGAATTGTTGCAAAATGCCAAGATTGATGTCAATAGCAAATACAAAAGTGAATGGACGCCATTGTATTTGGCCAGCCAGAATGGCCATGTCGAAGTGGTTAAGGAATTGCTGCGACATACCAAGATTGACGTCAATAGCGAAGCCAGTGATGGATCGACGCCATTGTATATGGCCACCGTGAATGACCATGTCAAA
>JAVCKV010125116.1:0-19329 GCA_032274145.1 Herpochondria borealis | reverse complement strand
AGATGATAATTTACACAAGCAAGAAGACGATATTCATAATCAACTGATTCTCTTTGATTTATAACGCAACACTAGTGCTGTGTAGTATGTTTTTTTTAGTTTAATACTGAATAGGTACGTTTTTTAAAAAGTATAAATATGAAAAATAAACACCTTCAAATTGCTTCAGACATCTTGCTGTTTAAAAAAATAAATAAAAGAGTACAGGCTGAAATCAAAATCGATTTAAAGGAGATTCGACAACAACTGATTTTAAAATTTCTATTTTATTTTATACTAACCGTCAGTTTATACTCAAGTCTTTTTTTGGTGAAAAACCCTTTGATATTTATTGCTTTATTTGTGGGTTATGGATATTCAACTTTATTGGTTTCTCTTAATTTCGCACATGACTTTTCTCACAATACAGTTTTTAAATCTAAGCAATGGAATCATGTAGGATTTGTGTTATTATATACTTTAGTAGGGGCTCATGCAGAGTCTTGGAAAGACCGACATGTTCATGCCCATCATCATGCTCCTAATGTTCAAGGGTATGATTCGGACTTGGATATTTCTGGTTTGATTCGAGTGATTCCAAATAGTGAATATCGATGGTATCATCGGTTTCAACATATTTATGCGCCAATCGCTTATATGATATATTCCTTGTTTTGGATTTTTGTTAAAGACTTTGTTTTACTTTTTTCAAAAGAAGAACACGGTGCAAAAAAGGATTGGAAATATGTGACTTCTTTTGTTTTACAAAAAGTATTTTATGTAAGTTATATTTTTGTATTGCCATTGTTATGGAGTCAGCAATCAGTAGGGGTTGTAGTTGCTGGATTTTTAACTATGCATTTATTACAGTCACTTTTTTTACTATTCACTTTTTTTATTACACATCATGTGGTGGGAATGAAATATCCTACTACCACTAAAAATGGAAACATCAATGCTTCGTGGTTAGATAATCAGGTTGGGAGTTCAAATGATTTTTATCCATTTAGTGAATTTGCTAATTTTATTTTTGGAGGATTTAACAATCATATTGCACATCATCTTTTTCCTAATATACATCATGCCTATTATCCAAAAGTGAATAAGATTTTATATAGTATGTTAAAAGAAAATGGGGTAGTGCCAAATGAGACGACTTATTTTGGCGGAGTGAGAAATCATTTATTGCACTTGAAGAATTTAGGTAGGAATTAAATATTTAGATAAATTAAAACAAAACACTTACATGAAAATATAAGTGTTTTATATGGAATCAGAATCTAAAATTATTAGCATTAAAAAAGTAACCTATTCCAAAAGATAAACTTGCAATTAAGGAATGAGATAAGTCGTTATATGCTGTTCTACTCAAATTTAAGTTAGTTCGTAAATAAACATTATTGGAAACATAATAATCTAATCCACTAAAGATGGTCAATGTTGTAAAAGTATCATATCTAGTACTATTCCCGCTATGATTTACTTCAAAGAAATTATACCGAGCACCGCCGTAAAACCTTTTCTGTTTTATAAAATAATGGAAAGTTAACTTGGTATCTAAAACAAAATTACGTTGTTGATTTGTTTCTCTAGTATTTAAACCTTCAAATTGTATTGTCGTTCCAGATTCAGATCTTGAAAATCCTAGTTCAACACTTGAAAAGAAATTACCTAATATTTTTTGATAGTGTTCTGCCCCTAAGGAATATCCTCCAGAATAATTATTTACAACTGCTTGACTTGAATAATTATTTGTGGTCTTATTGAGAAATAAACTAGCGTAAATATTTAATCGATTAGTAATGAAAAATCTAATATTAGGTGCAATCCTTAATCTACTTGTTAAATCTTCATTGCGTATCTGATTAAAACTAAAGTTGGCTGATGTAGTAAAGTTTCCTTTCTTCAGAACCTTTGAGGATAATGAATCTATAGTATTTGTAAAACCAGTGTTAAGAATTAATTTCAAACTTGTATTCCAATTCACCTGTAAAGGATTATCCTTATTACTTCCGAGGTCAATCACATTGGTTTTAAATGTCGATTCTATAGCAACATTTTTAGCAATAAAATAATTAACTCCAATTCCAGCAAAAGTCCTCAATCCCCAAGAGGTTTTTTTAAAAGTAGTATCCTTATATTTTTCTGTAAAAAAATCACTGTTAAGGAAAGCAAAAGGTGTAAATTTAGTGTTAGAAAAGTAATATCTAAATCGTGATGAAATGGTATAAATACTATAGGGATATCTTTCTTTTGGGACAGCATTAGCATTTATAAAAATACGAGGAGAGTATTGAATACCTCCTCCTAGCATCCACTTGTTGGATACCATCTTCATATAAGAGAATCCTAGATTAGGTCTTGGAATATTTCTGCAAGAATTTCTGTAATTCATGGACGCGCTAAAATCTAGCATGTAATCTCCTTTTGAGATTTGCCCATTCAAATTGATGGAAGAAAGAGAAAATATAACGATTAGAAATGTGGTAAAATGTAATTTCATAATCATAGCTTTTTTGTCAAGTAATAGTTTTATCAAACATATAGCTTTTTATTTGTCCTACCAAGATCTTAATAGTTAAGAAAGTAATAAACTTTTATCTAATGAGTGAAGGAAAGGAAAGTGTTTAAATGTTAACTTAGGGTAAAAGAATAGATTGTAACAGTATATTTACGAATTTTAAGTAAAAGCTAAGAATCGATTTTGTTTTAGAAATAAATGTATTGATGACTTCTTGTGAAACAAATTATTTTTATGAAAAATATAATACAAACGTTTCTTATTTATTGTTTTTTTTTCTATGGTTGTAGTCAAAGCAAACCTTTGTTTGTTCAAGAGGAAATTAAATATAAAAACAATGCTTTCACGATACCACTTCTGTTAAGTGTTGATAAAACTGAATGTACAGAAGAGGATAACCCCTTTGCCATAAAATGTTATACTTTTCTAAATGAAAAAAATAAAGTCGTATTATATTTTCATATTTCAAGTGACTCACGAAATGGAATAGGTTTTTCTGATGGTACTTCTATTAATGAAGTTCTTCATGGTCATAGAGGCTTAATTGGAACGATTACAGGTGGATATGATAAGTGGGATTTGATTTCACAAGATGGATTGATAAAAAATAAAATGGGAATTGTCTATAGTTTGTTACAAAAAAAAAATAGTACAACATCTAAAATATATTATTTTGGAATAATACAAATGGAAAACTCAAAAGGAAGTCTAAGTTTCAAGATTAGATCTAGTGATAAAAATTTGATAGAAAATTACATGGACATCATAATTCATAATAGCGAAATAATGTAGATATGCGTGAAAATATACTTTAGCTCTGGTTAATAAAAAAACACTCTTACAAAAAAGCACCACCCAGATTCCTCCAAGTAGTGCTTTTTCCTAAGTCATCATAACGACTATTTTATCTAAAAATAAATCGAACAATTACACAAACTTATACCCCGCCTTCATCAAAGGTAAATCCCGTTCCATCTTTCCCGTAGCAGCAAAAATAGCATTCACCAAAGCAGGCGCAGCAGGAGGCGTACCCGGCTCACCAATACCACCAGGATATTCATCGACATCCATGATATGAACATCAATCTCAGGACAAACCCCAAGACGAACCATTTCATATTGAGGGAAATTTTGTTGCACCACCGCACCATTATCCCAAGTGATTTCGCCATATAGAGCAGCAGTCAATCCGAAAATGACACCACCTTGAATTTGAGATTCGATAATAGCAGGGTTCACAATATTTCCACAATCGACCGCACAGTAAAATTTATCGATTTTAAATTCTTTCTCACCCAGTTGAGTAATCTCCGCCACTTCACCAACGATAGTACCGAATGATTTTACCAAAGCAATCCCTCTATATTTATTTTCACCTAAAGCAGTTCCCCAACCACTCATGCCAGCGACCTTATCTAAGACCGCTTCGAAGCGAGGGAGCTTACTCAATTTTGTTTTTCTAAAAGTATAAGGGTCTTTTCCAACAGCGTGTGCACATTCATCAAGAAAGCATTCTGCGAAGTAACTGTTTTGAGAATATCCCACACTTCTCCAAAATCCAATTTGAATTGGCAACTCGATATTTCCAAAAGTAACTTTCCTAGCTTTCATATCATAAGGCAAGTTATCGATTCCTTCCACCGTGGTTTCGTCATCTTTTGGTTTACCAGCCATGACAGGCATAATCCGCAACATCGCATTTTGTTGACAAGACTGTAAAACCGACATTGTTTTAAATGCTTCTATCTCACCGTTGTCATTTACCTTGGCAGTAAGTTCGCAAGTAGCCATTGGTCGGTAAGTATCATTTTTCATATCCTCTTCCCGTGAGAACACTGTTTGAACAGGTACGCCCGGCATCACTTTCGCAATTGATCCAGCGAAGCGAACGAAATCAGGTTCTGCTCTTCGACCAAATCCACCTCCTAAATAGGTGGTGTTAATGGTGATGTCAGCTTTAGGAACGCCTGTAGATTCGTTTAATAAATTATGAACAATCGATGCGCCCTGGTGTCCAACCCAACATTCACATTTTCCATCTTTTACCAAAACCGTACAATTCATCGGTTCCATCGTAGCATGTGCCAAGTAAGGAACATGGTAACGAGCCGAAACTATTTTCCCTCCTTCTTTTGCTAACACTGCTTCTGCATCTCCTTCATCGATTCGAACTTCAATAGGTGTATCCTTCATGAGTTCATCCATATGAGCTTTAATATTTGCAGTAGAAATATTAGCATTAGCATTGTCTTCTTCCGTTTGAATCGAACGGGCAGCTTGAATCGCTCGCCATGTATTATCTGCAACTGCCATTGCTACTCCGTAATCTGAAAGGAAAACTTTTTTCACACCTTTCATTTTCATCACCTCTGCTTCATTGGTGATACTAGTGATTGTTCCACCAATGGTCTTTGGATGTTTTACGGCAGCATACATCATGCCTTCCATTCTCACATCTAATCCAAATATTGCATCGCCAGTTACCTTCTCAGGAATGTCTACCCGTTGCACAGGTTTGCCGATGACTTTATAATCTTTTCTATTTTTTAATTTCGGTAATTCCTTCAACTCGATAGTCGAAGCTTCTTCGGCAAGGTCGCCGTATTTTAATCGTTCATTATTTTTACGATTGACCACCTGACCATTTTCTGCATAACAATCACTTGGCGAAACATTCCATCTTTTGGCTCCTGCCCGAACTAACATTTCCCGAGCCGCTGCTCCAGCGTATCGCATATTATTCCAACCATCAGGAACGGCAGTACTTCCTCCCGTAGCAACTACTGGTAAAAAAGAATACAACGTTTCTTGCGCCGTATAAGATTTAAAAATATTGGGTTCAGATTGTGTCACTAAGAAAGTATTAGCGTAAGGAGATTCAGGTTGTGGATGAATCACTTTGATACGAGACATCTCGATTTCTAATTCCTCTGCAATCAATTGTGGCAATGCGGTATAAATCCCTTGCCCCATTTCAGCTCTTGCAATGGCTAAGGTGACGGTATTGTCTGGCGCAATTCGTACCCATGCATTCAAAGAGTCTCCATCGCCTAAACCAAATCCTGAATATTTTTTAACCGACCGTTTCATATACATAAAGCCTCCCGCTCCTGCAACTAATCCAACTCCAACTAATCCACCAAAACCGATGAAGGCACGACGCGTCCAACTTTTTGATTTCTTTTGTTTTTTATTATCTGACATTTTAAATGTTTTTTTTAATTGAAAGTAGCACAGACCTTTTGTCTGTGTAGATGTTTTAAAATCAAATGATACATTTAGCAGAAGTAGCTGTTGGCTTTAGCCGACACTAATTATTTTTTTTTTAAAAATAATTTCCATCTACTTCACGTGTCGGCTAAAGCCAACAGCTACTTGTACGAAAATTCTAACATTAAATTTGCGTAGCAGACTCTTCAGTATCAATTACACCTAATAAATCATCAGGATTCTTTCGGTTTTTAGCAGCAGTTTGCACCGCCGCAACTATCCTGTTATAAGTTCCACATCGACAGATATTAGTGATTTTACTTTTGATGTCTTCCACCGTAGGGGCAGGATTATTATCTAATAATTCTTCTGCCGCCATGATCATTCCAGATTGGCAGTAACCACATTGAGGAACTTGATGTTCAATCCATGCCGCTTGTACAGCAGATAATTTACCACTAGCAGCAATACCTTCAATGGTAGTGATTTCTTTTCCTTCCATTGCAGCAGCAGGCAAGGTACAAGTCCGCATCGCAACTCCATCAATGTGTACCGTACATGCGCCACAAGAAGCAACTCCACAGCCGTATTTCGTCCCCGTCATATTTAAAACATCCCGAAGTACCCATAGTAAAGGCATCCCTTCTTCCACATCTACTTGATGTGATTTTCCGTTAATGGTTAAATTCATGATTTGTTATTTTTTTATAAAAAAGAGTTTACCAAATTTACTAATATATATGAGAGAATAGAAATGATTGAAGAGAATTGTAGTTCAGAGAGCGGGGGAATATATATCCCTCCGTCCTCTCATAACCATCAAATTTGTCCTGTGTATGAAGATTTACTAGTAACCTTTACCACTTCAAAAGTCCTACTCACCAAGTGAGAGGGAGTCCTCTCCAAGTCTCTATTTTTTTATCAAATGATTTTAATGAATTTGCATTATAAAATTTATAACAAATTTACTTCAAAATAAAGGGTGCATAACAAATTGTCGTTGAAAGGTATCACGGAGCTGTGCTCCGTATTGGATTTGTACGGAGCACAGCTCCATGATACCTTTCAACGATAATTTGTTATGCACTCAAAATAAAACATGATGACTAAAAGAAGAATAATTTTTTATCTAGCAATTTTCTTATTCCCCATTTTTGCTTTTGCACAAGAAGCAGAAAAAGAGCAGGAAATAATTGCCCCGATTCAAGAGGTTCGAATTCATCTCCAAGGAGCAGAAATAATTAGAACGGTACGGACGACGCTTTCTCAAGGACAACATCAATTAGTGTTTACAGATTTGTCACCAAAAATAAATCCAGCAAGTATTCAAGTCGCGGCGGTTGAAGAAGGCGTTAATATTCTTTCGACAACCAATCGAATTAATTTTTTAAAACAACAAAAAAAGACAAACCCTCAAATTCAAAGACTTCAAGATTCGGTGCTTTTAGTGGACGATGATATTCAGTTTATTACCAACCAAGAAATGGCGATAGGGAAGGAGCAAAAAATATTAGGAAATAATCAGATTCTGTTAGCAAAAGATAAAGCAATTGATTTGCAAGAATTAAAAGCGGTTTCTTCTTTTTACAAAAAACGATTTCTTGAAATTTTTCAAGAATTATCTAAGTTGAAAAAAGAAAAAATAACATTGAATTTACGGAAGAGTAATATTCAGAAACAATTGCAAGAATTAAACGCAGTGAAAAGACCAAGCTCTGAAATTTACTTAGCGGTTAATACAGCAACTACTCAATCTATTGAGTTTCGATTAAGGTATATTGTTAGAGATGCAGGATGGTCTCCTGTTTATGATTTGGTGGTGAGTGATTTGGATCAACCGATTAATATCAAATATCGAGCTTTAGCATTTAATGATACAGGCGTAAATTGGGAGAATATTAAAGTGGCACTTTCTACAGGTGATATCAATCAAAGTGCAAGTCTACCTATTTTATTGTCTTGGTATATTATGAAGGATATTCCACAAGTAGCGACAGCGTATGGGCAGGGACGGTTGAATGCGATTATTCAAAATCAAAATAATTATAACTACAATGCTAAAATAAAGAATGAGAAAAAAGATGTTCCCAATGGAGGATTTGTTTTTGAGGAAATAGAAATTTCAGAGTTAAGTAACGATTTTGAAATTGATGAAAAATATTCGATTCCTGCGAATAGAAAACCATATTCCATCACGATTAGTGAAACAGAAAAGAAAGCGACCTACCAACATTACAGTGTACCCAAGATGGATAAAGATGCTTTCTTATTAGGACAGATAGTCGATTGGGAAGATATGGATTTGATGCCTGGACCGATGAATATTTATTATGATAAAAACTTTATAGGAATGGCACATTTGAATATTCGAAGTTTGAGTGACACGTTGGATTTGTCTCTTGGACGGGATGCTAAAGTTTTGGTTAAAAGAGTAAAGTTGAAAGAGTTGACGAAAAAACAATTTTTGCAAAGCAAGAAAAAATTAGACCTTGCGTATAAAATCACTGTAAAAAATAATCGCAACCAACCTATTGAAATGGAATTGTTAGATCAAATTCCTATTTCAAAATTAAAGGAAATTAGTGTTGATGTAAAAGAAACTTCGGGCGCTCAATATTTTGAAAATACAGGAAAATTAAAATGGAATTTAAAACTCTAACCTGGAGAATCTCGAACGGTTACTTTTAGTTTTTCTATTACTTATCCGAAGGGGCAAGAAATAAAAATTGATAAGAGTAGGAGAGTCGTGGCACCTCGGTATTTCTAAATGTTGTGATTGATATTTTTTGTAAATAAAAATAAGACATACTTCGAATGGAATGAAAAGTGATTTTGCCGATTGGCAATACTGTAGCTTTGAGAACTCTGTGAGAGGGGAAAGAGGGAAAGCAAGTGTTCTTAAAGCCAATCTTAGCAGAATCACTTTTTTATATTTGCACTCCTCAATATTTGCTTGTTACTTAAGTTCTAAGGGGAGGGTTGTTAAGTTTTTCATAGCACCGCCTTTTGATGCGGTGGAAAGTATGTGGAATTGGGCTTTAGCCTTTCATAAATTATTATGTTTGGCTAAAGCTCAATCTCTTTTCATTTATTCCCCACGTTAAAACTTGGGGCTATGAATTCTTTAGAATTTAAAAGGTCTGCCACTTTATGAATTTAAGGTGAAAATATGGAGTACTGATTCGTTTCTGAAAACATTAGTTTAGTAAAAGTAATAATGCATTTGCAGTAACATGTAAGTGCATTGTTATTTTGTGAAACTATTTAGCCTTCAAAAGAAAAAATAAAAGTGCACTGAAGTCAATACAACTATATCTTTTTTTAGAAAAAGAAAATACTCAGATAAAATTCTTAATTTTGTGTACCTAAATTAATAAGATTTTTAATTCTAATATATCCTCAAAACCGTTTTTATCCTCTCTAGTTCCAATAATACACAAGACTCAAAATACTTTTTTAATAAACGTAAATCATATGATGGTGTCAAGCTATACTAATACGCTGGTATGCAGTATTTTATGGATCACTTTTCTTTATATGACATGTTCTCCTATATTAGGGCAAGGTGATTCACTTACTCTTGGAGGATTTAATAATACCTCGGGTGTGAATATTAGTTCTAGCAATGGAAGTGGTGCATCCACTTTTGATGGTACGGGGATGCTACCGAATATGGCTGCGTCTTCTCGGTTTTTAGGACAGGCTACTTTAGGTGCAGATATGGAAACTATCACTACCATGACTTCCAAAAGTTATGAGCAATGGATAGAAGAACAATTCAACACACCTGCTACTTTTACGATGGAGCAACGAACGATGGAGATCACCAATATGGTTTTGGATTCTATCTATGCGATGAATGGCAACCCTAATAGTGTGCAACCTTTGTTGTCTTATTGGTATGCATCCTGGTGGGAATACACTTTGAACTCTCCAGATATTTTAAGAAGTAAAGTAGCCTTGGCATTGAGTGAAATTTTTGTTGTTTCCGAATTTCCAAATTTGAATGATGAGGCATTAGCATTGGCGAATTATTATGATGTGTTGTTAGATAATTCTTTTGGAAATTTTAGAACGCTTTTAGAAGATGTTACTTTCCATCCTGCGATGGGTGTTTTTCTAACACACATTAATAACCCTCGGTCGGACTCTACGTTGAATCGATTTCCTGATGAAAATTATGCTAGAGAAGTGATGCAATTATTTACGATAGGTTTATATGAATTGAATCTAGATGGCACTCCAAAATTAGATACGGCTTCGAATTTGATACCT
The DNA here is from genome assembly GCA_032274145.1 of Herpochondria borealis. Classification (NCBI taxonomy): domain Eukaryota; phylum Rhodophyta; class Florideophyceae; order Ceramiales; family Ceramiaceae; genus Herpochondria; species Herpochondria borealis. Next base: position 9,344 of record JAVCKV010125116.1, on the reverse strand, counting down.
ACCTACAATAACAATGATATTGCGGAATTTGCAAAAGTATTTACGGGGCTTACCTATAATGATAATTTTCTTTTCGGGCAAGATCCGTTGAGTCATATCAGTTTTTTGTCTCCCATGAAAATGATTAACTACTGGCATGAGCCTGGCGAAAAAGCATTGTTATATGGAGATACGATTCCTGATAGAAATCCTAAAGATGGTTTGGCAGATGTACAAGATGCATTAGATAATTTATTTTACCATCCAAATGTAGGTCCTTTCTTTGCAAGGAATTTAATACAACGATTGGTTCGGTCTAACCCAAGTCCTGAATATATAGAAAGAGTCGCCATGGCTTTTAACAATAATGGATCAGGAATTCGTGGAGATATGAAGGCGGTGGTTAGTGCCATTCTTTTAGATCCTGAAGCCCGAGATTGTGAATTTGCTTCTGATCCATTTGAAGGCATGTTACGGGAACCACTTGTTAGATATACTCAACTATGTCGAGCTTTTAATGCCAATAGTGTTTCTGGATTGTATCGGAATATCATGATTGAGTTTTATCAATTGACTGGTCAAAAGCCCTTGGCTGCACCTAGCGTGTTTAATTTTTTCTCACCTGACTTTCAACCTATTGGAGCTATTAAACAAAATGATTTAGTGGCACCTGAGTTTCAATTGTGGAATACCGCATCGGTGATTGGTTATACGAATAGATTACATGATTGGATTTTTAATGAATATAATATCATGGAGTATATCAGTTTTTTTCCTAATGAAAGTTACTCTACGGATAAGTTGGTTAGTTTAGATTTTACAGATGAATCAAATTTAGAAGAGATTTCTGAAATAGGAGAATTGATAGAACGACTGAATATTATTTTAGTACATGGACAAATGACTGCTGAAACGAGAGCAACGATTACGAGTGCTTTAATGAAAGTTCCTGATGCCCAATCTGAATTTAGATGGCGAATGGGAGTTTTCTTAGTAATGATTTCACCAGATTATTTAATTTTAAAATAAGAGATAACTATGTCGATGAGCAAAAAGTCTCGAAGGGAATTTTTAAAACAAGCTGGTTGCGGCGCGATGGGGACGACTACTTTGTTTTCTACGTTGGCGAACTTAATGACTACTAACAAGCTGTTAGCATCTCAGCCCGTTTCTTCTATTTCGGGAGATTACAAAGCATTGGTATGTGTATTGTTAGCAGGAGGAAATGATTCGTTTAATATGTTGACGCCCAAAGGGAATTCGCAAAATGAATATAGTGAATATGCGACGACTCGGTCAGATTTGGCATTGCCACAAAATCAATTATTAGGAATCAATCCTTTGGTTAGTGATGGAAAAGAATATGGGGTGCATCCTGCGATGAGTGGTTTGCAACAAATGTTTGAAAATGAAAAATTAGCTTTTATTGCAAATGTAGGTACGTTGGTAGAACCTGTTGCGAATGCGACGGAGTATTATTCTGGGTTAAAGAATTTACCGTTAGGATTATTTTCACATGCTGATCAGATACAACAATGGCAAACGGCTACACCTCAAAGTCGAGAGGCGATAGGGTGGGGAGGACGCATCGCAGATATTTTACAAAGTCAAAATTCAAATCAAGCTATCTCTATGAATATTTCTCTTTCGGGAAAAAATATTTATCAAGCAGGAGAAACCGTTGTGGAATATTCTATCAGTGAAGATGAGGATGATATTCAAGGTATCAAACCGATGAATATTTATGCACCCAATAGTGGATTTTTAAATGATATCCGAGAGGATGCAGTACGTGATTTAGCGGGTGAAATGTATAGTAATATTTTCAAACAAACATTAGGAAGTACGACAACTCAATCGCTAGATGCATTAGAAGAATTTAAAAATGCGATAGAAGCCGTTCCTGAATTTAGTACTAATTTTTCCCAACATAGTCTTTCCAAAAAATTGAAGATGACGGCAAAAACGATTGCTGCTAAAGATGATTTAGGAGTATGTCGGCAAACTTTTTTTGTAACAATTGGAGGTTGGGATCATCATGATGAAGGATTGGTAAACCAACAATATTTATTAGGAGTGGTTAATAATGCCATCAAAGAATTTTTTGATGCCTTAACTGAAATTGGAATGGATGATAAAGTAACCCTGTTTACTATTTCAGATTTTGCGAGGACATTGACTTCCAATGGAAATGGTTCTGATCATGCTTGGGGAGGAAATGCGATAATAGCAGGAGGTGCGGTCAAAGGGAAAAAGATATATGGGAGTTATCCTAGTTTGAGTTTGACTGGAAATCCATTGACGATTGATGGTCGTGGAAATTTAATTCCAACGACTAGTGCTGATGAATATTTTGCAGAAATGGCTTTGTGGTTTGGAGTGTCTGTTTTTGATTTATATATCATGTTTCCAAATCTTTCAAATTTTTATTCCTACGAGGGGAGTTTGGGTGCTCCTCCTATAGGATTTTTATGTCCATAAGATTTTGGTTTATGTTGAATTGTGATGGAGGAATAAAGCAACAAGATTTTCAATTGTATTTACATTTTTTTTGTTCAAAAAATAGAAATTAAATTATGTAAAAGGAATTTTGCCAAAAGTAGTGAGTGGGGGAGCAGGTCGATTCCTGCGGAGCAATTGGAATAGACTAGAATTTTTTGGTTCGTTTTTTTTTCAATGAAAAAAATGAACAATGGCAAAATTTACTAGCATGTTCCCACAAAAAAATGTGTTTGCAGTTTACTACTAATGTATTCAGCATAGACCCTAAAAGTTCCTTAAAATTCAAGTTATGTTTTTTAGAAAAATAACTCTTCTAGTTTTTATCTATACCCTTAATCTCATTTCGATTCAGGCAAATGATTTATGGAGTGAACATGAAAATCCATTTCCTATTTCAAATACATGCATTGGCGATTCTGGAAGAGTACAGTGGTTGTTTTATAATAACCTTTCAGGTGTAGCTTTGGATATGGATGTACTTTATCACCATCCAAGTTTTCCACAAAGTCCCGATCGAGTAGCATATGTTTATTCGTTGGCAAGTCCAGCACGGTACAATGATTTTTTTGGAGGGATGATTAGAGGATATATTAAAGCTCCAGAAACGGGACCTTATGTATTTAATATTACAGGTGATGAAAAAGCTGTTTTTCAATTGAGTACAGATAGCCTTCGTTCAAATATGGTTGAAATTGCAGCAACAGAATATGCAACTGGAGCAACGACACATGATAATTCTCCTGATCAAACATCAGATACCATACAATTAGTAGCAGGTGATTTCTATTATTTTGAAGCGAAATATATTGATTCTTATGGAGGAGATTTTGTAAATGTTCATTGGAAAATCCCAAGTAGTATAGATACGATGCTGTGGGAAGTTGTGCCCGGAAGTTCTTTGTTTGAAGATACTTGTCAAACCATTTGTCCAGTAAGTGGAACTGTTTGTGATGATGGTGATATTAATACTATAAATGATATAGAAGATGGCGCTTGTAATTGTTTTGGAACACCTGATACCTTAGCGACTTTGACTTGTGCAGGAGATAGGGGAGTGATTCGTGCGTTGTATTATGATACGATACCTGTCGGTGGTAGTGGTGGTTTATCTAACTTGTATAATGATGCCGATTATCCGTTGAGTCCAAATCGAGCGGAAACTTTGTCTGCTATGATAGGACCACTTTCTCCTGGACCTATTGATCAGTATGGAACAAGGATTAGAGTTTTCTTGAGAGTTCCTCAAACAGGATATTACCAATTCAATTTGACAGGTGATGACCAGAGTAGTCTTTGGTTAACGCTTAATGAAAATGCTGGACCAAGTGATGAAGTTGCTTTTTTGGAGTCCCCAGTTTATGATTATAATCATAATCAGTTTGCGAGTCAGACTTCGGATTCTTTAGTACTTTTTGCAGATTCAATTTACTCATTGGAACTAAATCATATAGAGACTTATGGAGGGGATGACTTTTTTCTTTTTTGGAAAACACCATTTGCGCAAGATACGGTTTGGAGGATTTTGGATGCAGTTTATTTATATGCTTATGATTGTGAGTTGGCTTGTGTTCCAGAAGGAACGCCTTGTAATGATGGGGATAGCAATACTTTTGATGATCAATATGATGCGAATTGTAATTGCCTAGGAACGCCATGCAGTGATCCAGAATGTACCAATGCCTTGACTTATGTTCCCTACGAACCTTGCGCCGATACTGATCAACACTCTACTCACGAAACTGATTCTTGGGTTTCTTGCGAACCAACTCCTAACCCTAATCCAATCCGAGATACTAGCAATTGGTTGATGTATGATTTTGGATTACCCTACTTTTTTAATAGTGCCAATGTTTGGAATTATAATGTTATGGATAGTACGGGGCACGGATTTAATGAAGTGATTATTGATTATTCTATTGATGGAACGACTTGGATAGAGTTGGATACTTTTGTTTGGAATCAAGCTACGGGGATGACAGATTATACTGGATTTACTTTTTCTGAATTTAATGGTATTGCTGCTCAGTATATTTTATTGACGGCGTTGAGTAGTTTTGATAATAGTGATTGTGTAGGATTAAGTGAAATTAGTTTTAATGCTAATTCCTGTTTAGGTGGGCCTTGTGATGATAACAATCCTTCTACAATTAATGAAGTTTATGGAGATAGTTGTGCTTGTATTGGAGTACTATCTAATTGTGTCGCTTATGATTCTATTATTAATTTTATTCCTATTCATTCAGATACTATTCGAATTGAACATGAAATCATTTCCGCAGGAGAAGTTAAAGCGGATTCTATTGTGAAATTTTATGCAGGGTATTCTATTACATTGCTACCCGGATTTGTGGCAGATAGTATGAGTGATTTTCAAGCATTGATTACACCATGTGAAATCATAGATTCGATGACTACCGATACTTCTATGAACTTATTGGTTACGGATAATTCTTCAAGTCCAACAGAAGAAAATAAAATACTTACTCCGAAAGGAAAAGAAAATAACAATGATTTTACAAAAACAAATAATATACTTGAAGGAGAATTATCTTTAACGATAACTCCTAATCCTTCTGCGTCTTGGACCAATATCCAATTTACATTACCTACCAATACTTGGGTGGATTTAGAGATTTTTAATACTTCTGGACAATTGATTTATCAGATTATGAATAGAGTAGAAATGGAGTCAGGAAGTCATACCAAGCGACTTCCAGTACAACAATTACAGGCAGGTGTGTATTATGTTATCATTAAAACTTTAAATGGAAAAATAACGAAGAGGTTGGTGGTGTTGAGTTTGTAAAGTTTTTCGTTTTGCGAAATATTAAAGAAGTATTATATTTACAAAGTAAAAACCAATTTTTATTAACAAACAAAACAAACGAAAATGCCTGAATTTAATTACCTAGCTATTGTTGTAGCTGCGCTTATTCCTAGTATTCTGGGAGCGATTTATTACGGACCATTGTTTGAAAAACAATGGCTTACCTCATTAGGGAAATCAAAAGAAGAAATGGTTCCTGACAACATGGGGCTAACTTATGGTTTAGCTTTATTGATGGCTCTTTTTGTATCGATGATTCTTAAACTGAATATTGAATTAACTCACAAAGAAGTAAGTGATGCTGGCGAATTGGTTTATGGAAGTTTCCATACCTTCCAACATGGTGCCTTACATGGAGCGATGACAGCTGCTTTTCTAGTAGTTCCTGTTTTGATTTCCTTCAGTCTTTTCCATAAAATGAGTGGAAAAAGTATTATCCTTAATGCAGTATTTTGGATATTATGTTTTGCTGTGATGGGAGGGATTCTGGATATGTGGGTTTAATGTTATGATTACTTAGCAAAAAGAAATCCCGAATTTTCGTAATGAAAGTTCGGGATTTTTTTGTTTTGATTGTTGGTGAATTGATTGTAATATTCGTTTTTTAGTTTTTCTCGAATTTATATTCGAGAAATTTTATTCCTAAAATATCCTCTTCTAGGAAATTTGTCTAAGACTCCAAATCAGCCAGCTGAATGCAAACAGCCAATATCTCCGTTGCTTTTTCCAAGTTCTCTAAAGAAGGCAAAGAAGGAGCAATTCTAATATTTTTATCTTCTGGATCTTTACGATAAGGAAAAGCAGCACCCGCACCTGTCAACTTTACACCTGCCTCCGCTGCTAACTGAACCACTCTTTTTGCTTGATTAGGTTTGGTATTTAAATTGATAAAATATCCACCTTGTGGATTATTCCATTCTGCAAGACCAGTGTTATTTAATTCTTTTTCCAAAATAGAAATGACCATATCGAATTTAGGACGAAGAATCGCAGCATGTTTTTTCATGTGTGTATGAATGTCATCCATAGATTTGAAAAAACGAATATGGCGAAGTTGGTTGAGTTTGTCAGAACCAATCGTCTGCATCGACATATGAGAACGCATCCAATCTAAATTGGCTTCGCTTCCTCCCATCATCGCAATTCCTGCACCAGCAAAAGTAATTTTAGAAGTGGAACCAAAAAGAAAAACACGATCAGGATTTCCCGCTTCTTTACAAGTTTGTAAAATGTTTTTCAATACTGGTTGCGTATCTCCTAGATGATGAACGGTATAAGCATTGTCCCAAAAAATTCTAAAATCAGGAGCAGCCGTTGTCATTTTCGCTAATCGGTTGACGACTTCAGGACTACAAATTGATCCTGTAGGATTTCCATATTTAGGAACAATCCAAATACCTTTGATAGCAGAATCATTGGCCACTAAAGATTCGACTTGGTCCATGTCTGGTCCATCATCGAGGTTATTGACAGGAATCATTTCGATTCCTAAATGCTTGCAAATATTAAAGTGTCTATCATACCCAGGGGCAGGACAGAGGAATTTAGGAGTTTGTTTTGACCAAGCAGGATTGCCATCGAAGCCATGAAGCATCGCGTTGACCATCGTATCATGCATCAAATTTAAACTGCTATTTCCACCGATGATAATTTCATTTTCTGCAACTTCTAAGAATTGTGAAAATAATTTTTTAGCATCTTTTAAACCATCCAACCCTCCGTAGTTTCTACAGTCCACTCCATCAGGTGAATGAAAGTTATCCGTTCCAACTAAGCCCAACAGTCCTAAACTCAAATCTAATTGTTCGGGGCTAGGTTTTCCTCTAGTCATATTTAAGTCTAATCCTTGAGCTTTTAAATCTTGGTATCTATTTGTTATCTGTTCGTGTTTTGTCATTAGATGTCATTTTTTATGAATTGCAAAAATATACATTTGCAGTTCATTTTACGAGAGAAAAAGAAATTGGTTAGGCTAAAGAAAGATAATTGGAGATTGTAAAATAAGTTCTTTTAAATACTGTGTCAAACTCTCCCTCGGTCTCTCTCTTCGTGCCTTATCGGCAGACAGGTGTCGGGGGAGAGTTTGAAAAAAAAATCCCGAATCTTCATATAGGAGATTCGGGATTTTTTTTTATTAAAAATGAAATTTAGCTTTTCTTTTCGATTCTTTCCATTCGCATATTTTCAGTTTGATAAGACGAACTGAAAAGACCTAAAATATAAGTTCTGAATGCGTACATCAGAATGTTTTTTTCATTAAGTCTAGGATCAATTTTGTGAACAATCTTCTCATGCTTTGCTCTTAATTTACTCCAATGTGTTCCAGGTGAATTATGATGCACCGTGTGAAGACCATTGTTAAGTAAAATAAAATTCATGACCGTACCCGTCATATTTCTAGAGTGATTAAAATCAGACTCTTCGTCAGCATGAATGTGTTGGAAGTAATTAAATACAAGTACCGTAAATAAGGAAACTTGCTGAGGAATGATCACATATAACAATGCTTTTTGCCAATCTAAAATAAACGCCGCCGCTATCCAACTTACTAAACAAACAATTTGCAGAATGTGTAAATAAAATTTACTTCTATGTTTTGTGAAGACATCACTTAGGTAACGTCCGATTGCTTTTAACTGCTCAGCCGCACACAAAGTAGGATAAGTCAATAATGTAAATAGATTGTTTTTTTCTGAAGCCATATAGGTCTTCGTATAATCAGGTTCTTTATTGATGTGAACGTGGTGATTAGAATTGTGTGTAGGAATCCAAACGAATATTGGAAATCCATAAAACAAGGTCAAGATATTATCAGTCAAGACGTTTAGTGGTTTGACTTTCCACATTGGAAGATGTTGATGATTGTGTGTGATTACCGAAATGACAATTGCCATTAATAATTGCAAACCATAAACGAACGCCCAACTTAAAGTGGACATCTCGCTACCAAACATCCATAAGTAAAAAACTAAAAAGATAGTGAGTGCGATAAAAACTAGTGTGCGAATATCTGCTGTGTATCTAAGCATTGGTCAAGAGAATTTAGTATAATGATTATGTTGGTTAAGTTTTTTTTGTTGGCTAAGTGAGAATATATATTCTTACTTGCTCCTATAAAACTCTAAGATAAGTCTTTAATTGTATATCCTAGATTTTGAGTTGTCCTTAGTTGATATATGATGTAAAACCGACCAATTTATATCACTTTTATTTTCTATGAAATTGGTAAGAACTCTACCTTTCATTTTTTAATCAGTAGCAATATCTAATTGCTTTCCTGCAATCCAATTTTTTAAAAGCGTTTTATTTGTACTTATTTCAACAATATAAAATTTATCAAAAGAATCGAAAACTTCTGATTTTTCAATCTCTTCGATTTCGACACCTTGTCCACCAATATAATTGGAATGAATGAGATATAATTTTTTTTCCTCTTTTAAAATGTATCCTACATGACTTTGGTCAAAGCCAATGAAGTGAATACCTTCTGGTATTTTTTTATTTATAGTGGCTATGTTTTCTATTTTTGAATTTTCGAAAATTTCAATTATTGGCAAGTTGATAGCAAGACTTTTTGCTTCGTTAATTGGACTTTGTTGAGCCAATTTGTATCGGTTTAATTTCACACCTGCATCTTGTAATGTGGTAGATACAAAATATCCACAAGCGATTTCGCCAATTTTAGGCTTTGAGGTATGCCCTTCAAATGACCATTTTGTCCCTTCCCAAAAAGGTATAATTTCATTTAACAATGATTTCTTAAATATCTTACTGACTGAATCTATATTTTCAATATTGGAACTCAATTTACTTCTGGTGGCTTCGATAGATTTTTTTACAGTATTGTAATTTTTATTTGAGTTAGGTTCTAATTTGAAGTGGTCTAATTTTTTTATTGGACTTTCATTAGTTTGTACATTTTCTTTTGGTATTTTACTAATGGTAATCGTCGTCGCAGGGTATGCATCCGAGCAACTACACCTAGTATGCTAGGCTCCAAGCGAAGCCAGTAAAAACTGACTTCGACTAAATGGAG
>JAVCKV010125115.1:0-55265 GCA_032274145.1 Herpochondria borealis | reverse complement strand
TATGATGCAACTAAATGAAGTATATATACTAAGATTCAAAGTTTATTGAACTCATCTACTTTCTATAATATGACAGTGGGAAGAAGTACAATAAACCTAGAACAAGAAACTAGGAAATGAAAAATAATAATTTTCAACCTCAGTAAAGGATTGGTGGGAGAGGAAGTATGTGAAACTATTGGAAGGTTAATAATTGCACAGCTGAAACAAATCGCATTAAGTAAAGCAAATATTCCAAGCTATATGAGAAAACCAATCTATCTGGTAGTAGATGAAAGCGACACATTTATTACAAAAAATGATAGTCTAAATGTGATACTGCAGGAGGGTAGGAAATATGGATTGCATCTATTCCTATGTAGCCAGAACTTAATTGGTTGACTAGGAAATATGAGACTGCAACGTAACATATTAAGTAATACAAGTATAAAACTTATAGGAATGAACAGCGTAAGTAATCTGAAACCACTGTCATTAGAAATCAATGCATCTTGGAGGAAGCTTCTGAATTTAAGAAAGTATGAACTGATTATAAAAAGTTGAGATGATCAATTTGGAAAACTGAAAATTAAGAATGCATTTTGATATTTAAGCCCATTAATATTGAAGAAATGAGAAGTAAGTTCATTGCATCACAAAATGGTTAAGCAGTATCCATATTATAAACCAATAGTACCTTATTATCCGCCAATTAAAGATCGAATTGATGATCTGCCTGATGATTTCCATGAAGAAATTTATGCTACTGAAAGTCCAAAACCGATGTTTACTTTTTAATAGATAGAAATGGATATTAACACAAGAATACTTGAACTTCTCTGAGTCTATAAGTTTCTTACTATTTCGCAGCTACAAAAACTTTGACTGAAAGCATCTAAAAGAACAATATATAAAGTATTAAGATCGATGAAAGAACCGAGTAGAGCATTCATAGGAAATAGAACATTTCGCTATAATCCCAAATATTGAAGAGTGGAAGATATCCATTACTTAAAGTCCAAGTGAAAGAATTATTTGATCAGAGTGCACAAGTGGAGTGAAAATGAAATTAACATGCCAATTGGGAATACGCTCTTTTATAATGACTATAAACATAGGAAGGCAACTATTGATATACAAATATCGATAAGGCTTCTTTCGCAGCAACTCAATTGTGAAATTGGTTTCTATGAGAATTACTATGAATGAAAGAAGAGCCTGTTGTTAAAGAGAAGAACGACTTCGACAAGAATAGAATTAGAATCAGGATTCATTAGAGCTGATTCAATATTTCATCTTAGATGAAAGGAACAAGAAATGATATACTGTCTGGAATTACATAATTGATACAGGGTAAAAAAAATATGTGAACAAGCGGAAGCTTATGTAGAGGCATTGGCTTCAGGAGCGATTGAAAGAATACATAACAAATGATTGCCTACTAAAGTGCTGATTGTATTTGAATATATGTCCGCGCTAAAAACAACTTTTGAAAGGCTTCGTGCAATACCAAAATTTGATAAGATGTGGGATTACTTCCTTTTCACAACTACAGAATGAATCATAAATAATCCAGAAGCTCATCGAGTATCACTAGCATGAAAGCATGTAGATATCTTTAATTAGTAACTATTTTAGAAATGACAAAAGAAAAAATGTGAACAGCAATACAAGAAATACCAACAATAGAAGTTTCATATATTAAAATAGACTTTGAGTCGAAAAAGTCAAAATTCAAAGCAGTCGCGAAACATATGAGGTGTTGAAAGACAAGTGGGATATAGAGACGATAGATTTGTTTGAAGAGTTTAAGGTGTTATATCTAGATAGGAATAACAATGTTTTATGATTAAGAAACCTTACTAGAGGAACAACTGTAGCTACTCTAATTGATTATAAGTTACTGTTTTCTATAGCATTGGTGAGTAATGCTTCATGAATAGTGATTTCTCATAATCACCCTTCATGAAGCTTAAGGCCATCCAGAGAAGATCTAAACATAACAGAAAGAATAAAAGAGATCTGAAAATTAATGGAAATCACACTTTTAGATCATCTGATTGTTACTTCTGATGGGTATTTGTCTTTTATGGATGAAGGAATCCTATAGTTATAGGTAGAATTCTTTATTATTATATTGAGAATCTTAACAAGTTTAGTCTATTGTAAATGTAATATTCAAGCCCAACGCATTATTCATTGCTCTTGAAGGTTTCCATACTCCACCTTCACATATGAAAATTGGATATTGTCTTGGGAATGTTTCGCTTTGTAAGTATCGTGGTAGTCCATCTTCCTTATCTACGATAAATAGACAACATACCCCGGCTTGTATAGCCCAAGAAGCTTCAACAAGGCAGCTACTGATTACAGAAGTGTCAGGATGGTACATTACAAAAAGTTTAGAGTTGGCAATTTCTCTACTCTTAACTTTTGGATTGATAAAATTAACTTCAGTATCAAAAGAGGGTAATTTATCTTTGTCAAAAGGTGTTCTTATTATAATCTCAGCATCTTCGTTATAATCTATGAAATTTATTGAGGACTTTATTTTTTCAATCAATTCTTGCACCTCTTTTTTCATGTTGTTAAATCCAGTTTCGTTATTTTTATAAGCGCCTATAGGGCAGCTGAAGTAAATATCATAAATGGGTCTAATCCTAGTTGAGTACTTTAAGTCTAATTTGGACAGTTTACGTTGGAATTCAGATTTATCTGATAAATTGGTTTTTGTCGTAGATATGAAATTGTGTTTTCTATCAAAAAGAAGACGTTTTATTTTATCATGAAAGTTTGGGTAAGATGAACGAAATGGGATTCTTGGAATTCCGTCGCTTTTTTCATCTGTTATATCAACCATTCTAGGTCTCATATCTTCCCATTTTACATCATCCTCAACAAGGTTGAAAACCATGGTTCCTGCTCTTGCTGAAAATCCACTTGGTACACTTTGCAAATAAATTCCATGAATGGTTTTATGCAGTCTAGTCTTTCTACCTGGTTTAGGAAGTGAGAACAGAATAAATGATGATTCAGTATTTGAGTTTCCATCGTATTTCAATTTGAAAATTAGTTGGTTTTCATCAGTCATCTCTATACTGCCTTGATAATTGTAGAACTCGTAATAATTATCATTTTCTTCAGCATTTTTAATTACTACTCTTCCATTTTTATTAATTTTAACAACGCAGATAGCGATACATATCTTATCTGTTAAAGGGTGTTTAGTTCTGTAGTGTCCGTACCATTTTGTATTGTAGAATATTGCTTCTTGATTTACATTTAATTGAGAAGTATCCAAGATTTCCTTTATCAAGCCATCAACTTCTATTTCTAAGTACTCAGCAATTCGGACAAATACATCTTTGTTTTTGGGAGAATACATGTTGCGAAAATATCTTCCTTGCCAAACTTTCAAGATAGTAGATATAACATCATAAGTACATGATAGGTTAAGCTCTCTGTCTTTTAAAGAATTTAATTCTTCGGCATATTTTTCAGGATCATCTTTTCGGAGAATATTCCAGCCTTCAGTTTTGTACTTTTCGATATATCCTGCGGGATAAAGTACATACCAAAACTTTGAAGCGACTCCAGGTTCCGAATTACCAGATTCTAATTTCTCAATATCAATTTGAGAAGCAGTCTGTGATATTTCAAGATTTTTGTTGTAGTGCTTTGCTAAGAGAAGGACAAGTTTGTGGGCGGATTTTGCTGTGAGTTGGATAGTCATACTTTGTGAATTTTATTGATTACATAATTGGGTGTGCAGTAAAAGTAAGCAAAAATTTACACACTAGAGATGCACTAGGGGAAAACATCTATTAAACCTCTAGTGGTTGTCTAGTAGGTGTCGTGGAATTGAGGTCTGTCCCGAGTTTTTAGTTTCACTTTTAACTGTAAATTATTTGCTTACATGAGTGGTAATGGTATATATTTGACCTAAACAATTTAATCAAAATGTAGTTTTTTATTAATTCTAAAAAGATATTATACATATCAATTGATGATTTTAGTTTCGTGATTTTGTTGTTTAGTAAGTCAAATTACTGTCTACTTAAAGTAGATGTATTTGATTTCGATAAGAGGAGAAAAAATAAGTCCCTGTATAAAACAAGGGACTTATAAAGATGCTTCTTATCGATGAGTCATACAAGTTCGGGATTTCAGTATACGACCGTGGAAAGTTAATACTGCCGAATCGAAAGAAACTCACCTGAAGCACTATAATCTTTAGTTAGTATTTAACAGAATGCAACGGATTTAAGTGAACGTCGTTATAATTCACTTGACAATATAACGATTTCTATGATTTTCTTTTGTCTCATTACTCTATTCTATCATTCATTAACAGTTTAGGACTGTTCTAGTGTTAACCCACTTCGTCATGTCTTAAACCCCTGTGTCACGTCTATTCTAAATTTCTGCAATTAGCTAGCTTGTGGATCTTTTAGCATTCTGTGACTTGCGTTGATAATGGTTCTGTTTACATGTCATTTAATCTAAACTCTTTTTTGAGTTATGGCGGAGCCATGTGATTTATTTTTAGAAAACCCTTATTAATTATTATTAAACACATTCATTATGAACAAGTCAAATTTAGATTTTTTACTTACATCTATTTCAGTTATACCTGAACTGTATTATGCTTCTGAAAAGCGAGATCAGAAGATCATAAAAATCATGGGATTTATGGTATTTGTTTCTTCCTTTATTTCTGGATTTGCTATATATACCACAGCGATATTCATTTTCCAAAGTATGTTGCTAGCATGGATAATTAGTCTATGCACAGGATTGGGGATGCTCTTTCATCACCAGTCGCTTTTAGCAACTGATAAATCCTCCCAGGTGACAGGAGTCATCATTGTGTCGGCAATATTAGCATTGGCGTATACAGTGACTAGCAATGCATCCAAAGATTATGATTCACTTTATGCAAGTATTGAAGCTAAGGTTGTAGCTGTTAATAGTAATGTCACAAAGGAGAAGAATGATGAAATTGAACTTATAGAGTTGGAAGAGAAGGAACTAAGAGCAAAATTAGCCAAGGCTGCGGAGATATACCATAATCACAAACAACCTCGGGCCGATGCAATTAGAGCAGTAGATGGATTTATGGTTACTAAACATGACAGAATTGAAAGAGTGAAGGAATCTTATTCTGGTAAATATGTAACACCCAATATTTCAAGAATTGATATTCTTGTAGAACAGGCTAAGGGGTTGTTTGCTGGCAATGCAGAAAGTTTAATTGCTCTACTCATTGCTTTTGTTATGTTCTTACTCGAATGTATATGTCCAATATTGCGTCAGCTATTAGGCAACAATTCTGATTACCTAACGAGGTACATTGCTAACTTGAAAGTGTTAAGAGATTTAAGAGATCAAAAGATCAGCCAACAAGCTCAGTTTGTACAGCCGGATTCTAACCTGTTGGGCAGCCTTCTACAAATTAAACTTATTGATAAAAAGTGTGATTTGGTCAATTCTGGCTTCGATAACGAGGAAGAGATGTTGATTCTTGATCAAAGGCAAAAAATATTACAAGCGGGATTCAACCCTTTCAGCGGGATGCCACTAGATCACATTGACTTCAGCATCTTTAAGAATAATTCTGCAAATGCAAATGGTGAAGACAAGAAACATGATGATCCAGTGACTAACAATAGGTCTAGCGCTGAGAATAGCAATGGTCAAACAAAAGGATCAAATACAATTTTTGATATATAATTTCTCATTAAAAACAACTAAAATGATAGTACAACTAACCATGCATGAAATGGCAAACTTAGCCATTCTACGTTTCGCAATCTATTTTTTCTTTTTAGCGACCCTTATTATTTATGATTTATTCATCGATCATAGGATGTCAGATTAATCACTTCTTTCACAATAAAATAAAAGATTATGTTACTAATTAAAATTTCAGATATTATAATATGTGTCCTGTTTCCAGGGTTCACAATGGGGCTGTTTGTTGTCGTCTATATATCTTATAGGGAATATAAAAGACGACAAGCATGAACACTTTGATATTAACTCTAGGAATCGCTACTGTATTGATGTTTGTTTGGATTTTCACAGGGAATGAAGGCGGCAAGTCAGAAGTCACTGTAAAAACAAAATATCAATATCCTAGCCCAATAAATACGCCTCCTTCTCCTCAAAAAATAGAGGAGAAGGAGGAAGGTGTTTTTTTGCCGCGAAAGTTTAGAAGGGCGCAACAATCCTTGGCAAGACAAAGAAATGCGGTTGTATCGAATATTAAGGAAATGGCTCGTCAAGGGCAGATTTTAGATATGCAATCTCAACTAGTGAATGTTGGTTCGCAGCAGGTCGCTTTGCAAGATGCTATGATATCTCTAAATCAGAAAGATTTGGAAGTCACAACAAAACAGAACGAGATAAGTCTGATGACAAGAGAAGGTCTTTTAGGTATCAATGAGGCTAGAAATAAGCTAGAAACAGAAACGATCGCTAGTTATGTATTGAAAGCTGAGAACGATATAAACAGTAGTCTTTTAAACCTTGAAGCATCAAAACTAGATCTTAGAGTCATTGAAGCTAATATTAATTATAAGGAGCAAAGTTTGGATTTGAAATCAAAAGCTCTAGATCTTCATGGACAGTCACTAAACCTACATTCTCAAGAATTGGGAATACAAGAAAAAGGACTTGAATTGACAAGAGGTCAAATTAGAAATGAAATCAAAATGATTGAGATTGCAGGTATTGGGAACAAGCTTGATTATCAAGAACAAGTTAATCAACTTAATGCAAAAGAGGTCGAATTAAAAAGACTTGGACTTACAAATGTAAGAGGTGAACTACAGAACATAAGCAGAGGCATAGATATACAGAAAAGAGATATCGGTCTAGATGTTCGTGAGGGACTAAATTCATTAGAACATAAGAGTCTTGAAAACAAGAGAGGAGAACTAAACAATCTATTTGGGAGACTTGATAATAAGGAGAGAAGTGTAAAACTCTCAGAACGAGAATTGAGAGTCTATTACAACGAGCTTACAGAGCAGTATAGAGTTCTACTGAACACTATTCGCATTGAAAGTCGAGACTTGAATCTTGATCGCAAAAGTAATAGGTTGGCAAACAAGGAAGAGACACTTCAAGTAAGAGAGCAAAAGCTTAATAATTTAAGTCGATATATTGACCAAATGTATCAAGTTAAATCTGAGTGGCTTAGAATTGAATCCAAAGATAATGATCTCCATTACAGAGAACAAAAACTCAAACTTGATGATCAATATTTCAGAACTAAAAGGGATTTGGATCATCTACGATTGTACAGGCAAGAAAACAATCTTATTCATAGAGAACAAAAGATGGAACTTCAAAACCTGATAACATCAATGGAGAAGCAATGGCGTTGGTAGGCCTTCCTTGACAAACCAACTCTATAATACTAAAAGAAGTATAGAGAGTACGAAAGTGAAACAATAGATAAGTAATTGATTAATAATAAATTAGAATGATAATGAGTAATCATAGTATTTTCAAAGGAAAAAACCTAAATAAGGTCTTCCATCAAGGTCTAAATAAAATATGTAATTTCGATAAATTAGAGCAAGAAGAATGCATTTCTTTAGCTTTTGTAATGCCGATTGAAATGTTGCTACCAATCGTATTATTTATGATCAAGTGGGTGGAAGCAATTGAGGTGAAGTTGGAGAAAGAAGAGAAGTATTCTGATATATACTCAGATATTCTATGCTATAGAATGTTCACTTATGATGAATTTAGATGGGTCGTTGAAACTTCATTTAGTGAGGAGAAATTAGATAGAGTGCCTGTGTATGGATTCCTGTATCTTGATGATGCGATTGCCGTAGAAGAATTCAAAATTAAGTATGGCGATTCTGAGGAAAATATGAGGACAAGATACCTCCGAGCACTTGCTGATATTTCGGAAATTGAATTTCCAGAGCTGTATCAGTTTCTATGTAAGGATAAAATCACTTTGAGATATCCAATGTCAGCATTTCAGAAGCACACATATTGCTTAGCACAGTCCTCTTCAGGTAAATCAGAATTGGATAAACACCTCTTCCATGAATTGGTGAGACACCCCTCTCTTAAATCAGTTATTCACTTAGAGCCACATATGGATTTGAGTGTTGAGATCTTACAGCTAAGAGCAATTTGGAAGAAAGGTGTTCAAAGTGTTGTCTATCTCGACCCAGACATCACCTTTACATCAAATATGCTAACAGGAAGAAATCATGACTTTGATTTTGTTTTTTCTCTTAATCCATTTGACAATGAAGATATAGATGAAAAATCTATCAATTACCTAGTAGAACATCTTTCAAGTGCATTCTTCGAAATCATAAAAAGTGAGGAAACATTTCAAATGCATGCGCTCATTGAAGCTTGTGTTGAAACACTTATCCGAAAACCGAATTGTGATATCCTTGACCTGAAGAGATTTATGGATGATAATCAGAATGAAGATCTTGTACTATATGGGCAGAATTACCTTAGCGGTGAACGTCAGGAGTTAATGAAGCATAGGTTTAGTTCTGATCCTAAGATTCAACAAACAAAGTCAAGTATTTACTATAGACTACAAAGCATATTGGGTAAACGAGAGTTGGTACAATGTCTCACAGGAAGAAGGACTGTTGATCTACAAAAGTATATGAATCAAGGAAGTACCATTGTGTGCAATTTTTCTAAGTCGAAACTAGGCCCAGAGGGAGCACCTATATTAGGAAAACTGTTTATGGCTCTTTTTTCAGGATATGCTACTTTGAGGCAGAATATGAAAAAGTCAGAACGGATGCCAACATACTTTTTCGTCGATGAATTTCAAAATTATATTAATCCTGGAAGCACCGAAGAAATGTTTGCTGAGCAACGTAAATACTCAACATATTTTTATGTTTCAAATCAGCAAATAGGACAATCAATGTCTCCTGAGGCACAAAGAATAGTAGTCGGGAATACTGGTGTGAAATTAATGGGAGATAATGAGCATGATAGCTTTTCTACGTTGTCCAAAGAATTCAAGAAGCTACCAGAAGATGCAGCATTTAAACTTCCAAGATATAGTTTTTGGTTTTATGATAAATACAATAAATCACTTGGGAGTTTATTGTTAAGGTCTCCAAAGTATTTAGTGGAAAAGAGCTCTACCTATTATCTGACAAGAGATGAAACAATGAACGTTTTGGATTTCTTGATGAATAAGAGTGGTCTATATCGTAAATCTGCCAATGTTTTGAAAAGTAATGTTGCTTTAAAAGAAGTACTCAAGGAAGAAGTTATTCTCGAACATAGCTTTACTAGTTAATGGAATTCTTATCTGACCTTCAAATAAAAATCCTCAATGACTTAGTTGTTTTTAAACAGCTAACAATTCCTCAATTGACGAGGTTGAATAAGGATGTGAGTAGTCAGTCAATAAGGAGGTCATTAAATAGATTATACAATAAACGAAAGCCATATGTTAAGCGAGTCGAATTTAAGAAGATTAGCCACTTTGGGAAATTATCATATGTATATAGCTTGTCTACGGTCGCTGGAGAAGCATTACAAAGAAGATTAAACAGCGGTAGAAAGATAAATACTTTTACCCCAGAGAATCCAAGATTAACAGATGATTACTTTCATAGGGTTTGGACGATTGATTTTCAAATTCTAATGTTTGAGAGTTCATTGAATGGTTTATTCGAACTTCATTCATGTTTCCATTATTTTGTTGTGAAGAAAGCAGTGAGTTCTTTTATTTCAATCAATAAAATTCATATGCCGAAAGGGAGTAGCATCATACCTGACTTAGTCGCTAAGCTTGGTAAAGGTGGAAAGGGTCGATGGATAATGTTTGAGCTTCATAATGGAGATGATAAAAGCAGGATCAAAGAACAGATAAAACAACATGCATTGTGTTTGACAGGATTGCATGCTCATGGAAAATATAAAATACCAAAAGAAAGATATTACTATATCCTCATTGTCTTTGAGATGGCATCAGTTAAGAAATCAGTTATTAAAGATTTATCTTCTGATGTTTGGTATAGTAAAGTGTCACACTTTTTTTTGACTAAATCAATTACAGAACTAGATAAACCATTTCTGGAGAATTGGACAGACATATCGGGTCAGGTTCGCTCCATAAAGTTTTAAGTGATTAAAGGGAGGTAAAAGCAAATCTAAAAAATAAGTGACTAAAGATAAACGCCTACAGACAAAATGGCTTAACTTTATAAGTGCGTTTTATCGCCATCTTTAGTTTTTGATATATTATCATGAGATTGTTAAGAAACTTATTCTTTGGGTTTAGTCCTAAGAAGACTTGATTAAAGAAAGTTAGTGAGATCAGGTTTGTTTTTAGAGATAGTGGCAATGAGTTGCATGCAACCATTATACTGTCAGAAAAAGAAAAGTGTGAACTCCTAAAAGAATCTTTAGCAAAGTTTTACATGGATAACTCATTTGGAATGAAAAGAAACGAAGCTCTTGAAGGAATTAAATCCAATTAGAAAGAGAGACGTAATAAAGGAAGTCAATTTGGCTTCCTTTGTTTTTATTAGAGTTGAAACTCAAAATATTTTGGTTCTAGAATCTCTCAATTATACATAAACTGATGGTCCCATTTAAGTTTGAACTATTAGTTGATAGCATTAAATAAAATGGTCTAAAAAAGGAAGGTTATTTAGACTTTTTGCCGAAGCCCTAAATTGGTACTATCGTTGTAATAACCATATTCTATCTGCGAAATGAATTACCATTGAGCAAAAGTCTTATTGTTTTGGATAGGGGTATGAGTAATAATGATCTGAATAAATCACTATATTTATACTGTGCGAATATCCCTTTGTCTACTACCGCCTTATCTATGATTAGTTTATCTGTGAAATTTAGTCCACCAAATGCACAAATATTGTCTTTTGAATAATTAACTTTCTGCTGCACGATATTTCGCATCCAATAAGTGAAAAATATTCAATTAGGAAAAGCTAGCAGACGCTATTTATGTTAGCCTTTCCTTCTTTTTACCTTTTTATTGCAGATTTAAGGATTTAGCATTCTTCTGCAGATTTAATTCTATTAAAAGCATATTTTATTCCAAGAGCAATACACTTATTTACATGTGTTATGTTTTCCGTATTTTTAAATATCCAGTGTGACGGTAGTCTAAATTGAAATTGGTGTAAAGACAAAGTCCGGAGTATATTCTCAGATTATATCCTACACCAATGCTGATAATAGGGACTATTGGTTCCATTTGATCTTTGAATTTTTTTTGATAAATTCTTCTGCATATTCCATTGATTAAGGATCTAATGTGCTTTTATAGATTTCACTTCTTGCTGATATGGGTATTATAGGCCAAAGTTATCCTGTGAAAAATAGTCCAGTAAAATTATACCTGAGCCAAAAAGATGCCGTAATACTAGTATGACCGAATAGGAACTTCTTATCTTTAGCAACAGATAAGGTAGGATTCAACGTGGTTACAAATGGATTGTTAGTTTTATATGTAGTATTAACTGAACTTACTCCAACTCTTGGGGTAAGTAACATATTAGATGTTATTGGAAATGAATATAGTTCCTATGGGGAATGATAATCCAATGTTTCCCTACACCAACTATAATTATTTACTACTTTTTTAGCATTTGGTACTTTAGCAATTGGGCTTTGCTTTTATTTTAGAAAATAATAAGTTCTTTATCAAGTGTAGTGGAAAAGACATTAGGCAA
This sequence comes from Herpochondria borealis, assembly GCA_032274145.1. NCBI lineage: Eukaryota > Rhodophyta > Florideophyceae > Ceramiales > Ceramiaceae > Herpochondria > Herpochondria borealis. The sequence continues at coordinate 43,557 of JAVCKV010125115.1, read as the reverse complement.
AGTATTATTAGATGCAATAAAAGTATATGCTGTTAAAAACAGCATATACTTTTATTGCCCTAACATCTTGTTATTCAATTATCTTAAAAAGATAATGGTTATATATTGATTACGTATATCTATTTTTCGGTACACATACCTGAAACTCATATTGATCAATAATAATTACACCATGACCGACCAAAAGTTAATTGAAGATATAAGACCTGGAAATATCGACTCCAGTCAAAAGCAATGAGGCTTCTTTTATAAGACTTGTTACCCATGACTGAAAACATTGTGCGCAATAATAATGGAAGTTTGAGACTTAACCTTAAAGAGACAATTAAGCCAAGCACAATGATATCAAAGCTACAGCGTTTAAAAATTGTATCAGTCGGCTTTCTGACTCACATATTATTGCCAAAAACAAGACTTCAGGGCTTGTTTTAAGTATACACACGATCTCATTTTGCAATTTTTTTAATCACTAAATCACAAATTATGAAACAAACAAATTTTTATTTCAAAGATTTTTCCAAACTTAGTAACCACATCTTTTATGTTTTGTTGGCTTTACTATTGATACCAATTAGTTGTTCTAAAGACACAGACATTTTCAAACAATCGGATAACGAAGAACAAGTTGAAAAAAGGCAACAATGGCGACCTGGTAACTGGTGGACTCCTTGTGAGGCAGCAGGTTTAATAATGTTTGTTGATCCCTGTTTCCTTAATCCTGTAAGAGCTGATGCATTGCAGGCATTAAATGATGCGGTCGACGCATACAACAATGTAGTTGGAGTAGGAATAAATATCACTTTAGTTTTTGACGCCACGACCCCCAATATTGATATCACCATTGATTGTGATGATACTAAGATTGAGACTCAAGGAGAAAACGGATGTGTAAATGCAACTGGTGGAAACTTTATAGGAGTAGACACAGACGGCCCAGGAGGGGCTGGTTGTGACTTCAACGTATGTTTTATTACTAATACAATTATGCATGAGTTAGGGCATATCTTAGGCTTTGGGCATACTAATGTTGCTGGAGATGGGCAATTGATTGCTGGGACGACGGTTAACACCAATTCTGTATTCGTGACAGGAGACTGCAATTCAGACATTTGTGAATTTTCCGCTGGGGATATCTTGGCACTACAAACCCAATATCCAGAAGTAACTATTGAAGGACTTGAAAATTTGTGCCTAAACGAAGTTTTTTTTTTTTGCATTAAAAACCAAGATGTTAACCGTGACATGGAAATTTATTGGAGTTCTAATAATACCATCCCAGCATCTGTAGGTGGACTTTCTATAAAAAGAAGAATTGAATGTCACGAGTTTTCATTTGACACGCCAGGAGAATATACTCTTACGGCTTGGATAGTAGATGGTGATTGCACTTACGCAGTATTTAAAACAATAACAGTTCATGAAGAAGAAGATTGTGATGAATGTTATTGTGAGTGTGAGATAGAAAACGATATAGGAGAAATTGACTTCATAGAACATGAGATTGAATGTGATCAAGATTGTACTGGGCCAATTCCAACTCCTACAGGGTGGGAAATAAATTCGTGTGAAAAAAAGCAGAGAATTAGAACGTAGTCGATTCTGTCAATCTAAAGTAACTAAAAGAGCTGTCTATCGAAATTTGACAGCTCTTTTAAAAATTGATGATATATAAAGCTGAAGTCTTTTTTTTGCATAAATTTCACCTTCAACGTTTGTTATTTTTATTAACCATTAAATAATTTATGATGAAGACCATTAAAATTTTATGTTTCGTTATTGCCATCACATTGTTTATTTTCAATTAATTTATTTTCACGTACACCGGGGATCGGTGGATGCACAAGTTGCGCGAGTGATCTTGCTGTTAGGGTGAATCAGTTGTAGGAAAAGTAACATTGTTGAAAAATATAACGTTACACAACAAATTCGGAGATAGAGGCGTTATTATTATCTTTATTTTGCTATCACTTATACTTAAATTATTCGTTTTTTCTCCAGTATTTGACATTTTTAGCTTAATCCCATTACCAGGTTGTTAAGGTAATTCCTGGTAAACAAAAATCCGAAACACCCTGTGCAGTTACTAATTGAGTTAAAAAGGCAAAATAGTGATTCGATTTCCACAATCTGTCAAAATTGGATTGTCCACAGATGATGTTAAAGCGATAGAGAGGGTAGCGTTGGAAGATGAAAAAACAAGTGCATGCTAAAAATCTATGGCTCTTCTCTTTCTATTTCGCAGGGATGCATGTATCAGATGTACTTCGCTTAAAGTGGCGGACAGCAGCCAACATTCTAGCCTTTTATTAACTTGATAATGGCTCACAGGATGATTTTATTATTCCTGAACTCAAAAATGCAGACCTCACAGATGCAAATGATATTCGCAACAAAAATAAGAATGGTAATAAGAAAATCAATATCACCTGAAGAAAGTGGCTTAAAAAAATAGACTTAAAAAAGCCGCTCACCATGCATATCGCTCGTCATACATTTGGCAATATCTCAGGTGATCGTATTCCATTACAGATTCTTCAAGTGCTCTACCGTCATTCCGATATAACCACTACCATCAACTATCAAAGCAATTTCGCATATCAACAAACGAATTATGCATTAAATAAAGTTTTGAAATTATAGAAAATTTTTGTTTGGTACATCTGCTTTGAATAAGAAGCCTTCAATTCTTCTATTGAAGAGTTGGTACGTAATTCTATCAATGCTCTTAGTGTGCATTTGCGAAATTTAAGAAACACCTTAAATAGAGCTATCCTTTATTGGCTTTAACTTAAAGAAAACAGGACAGATACATTCTATAAAGATCACCCCTGCCCATTAAAATATCTCTACCAATTGTGTTTATTTCAAAATGAAATGAGTAAAGAAAAGGAACCTTTTTTGAACGCTATTGCAGATGTACTGAATTGGTATTATCTTTGCTTTAAATAAACAGTTCTCCATATGAGAATAAGATGTAATTGGTTTATCGTGATAAAGAGATTAAAGACGGCCGTTTTTAGTCTCTTTTTTAATATAAAAGGAGCCTTTTTGGGACACTAGTGCAGTTGTGATAATTAGGTGTTTTTTTGGATAAAAAATAAACAGTTCATCTAAATGAATGAGAATTAAGATGTAATTGGTTTAACGTAATAGTTGAGATTATAGACTCCCGTTTCTAATCTATTTTTTGCTTTCTATGAGGTATAAGAAAGAAAAATGGTTGATTTTTAAAAGGGTTTATTATATAAATTATTGTTAAGAATAACTAATAATCAGTTGGTTGCACTTAAATACTGGGAAATTTTCATTTAAAAACGATGATATTTTAATTTCTTTTTTTTTAAACTCTAATTTATCTTTGTATCGTAATTTCATATACAACTATATGATACTATAGTTCTTGTGATGAGGCTGGTATAATAGATGGATATAATCCATTATTTACTTTTTATTTAGAAAGGTTTTCGGACGTCCATCAATAGTTGCAACAGAAATGCAAAAAGCAGAATACTCATTAATTAATTTTTCATTAAAAATTTTACTATGTTAAAATATTTTATATTATTTTCCCTTTTTTTCTTTTCATGTAATAAGATTTCCGAAAGCCCAACGGAACAGTTTGACGTTAGAAACTCTTTATCTGAGAACTCTCTTTCTGGAAATTCAGAGTTTTCCGAATTAATATATGAGATAAAGGAATCAACCCAATTTCAAGAATTGTCCTTACTTTTATTTGAGGAAAACTTTGTTTCTAACACTATACATGATGATCGTATTTCAATTGAGCAATGGAACCAATTAGTGGATATCCCGAATGCTCAACAATTAGATGGGTCATTTCCTGTAGAGCGAATAAACAACTTACTAGAAGACAATGCTAGTGAATTCAATAATTATTTGGCTGATTTTACATCTGCATATATTAGTTTGCATGATGAATTCCTTGTAAATTTGACCGATGAGCAAAAACTCGAAGTTTTTCTTGGGTTGTTTAGTCCTTCCTCTGAATATACTGTGACAACAAGAGAAAGCTGTTGTGCTGGTTGTGAAGCTGCCTATATTTTATGTAGCTCTCAAAATGATGACAATGCAATGGTCGTTGGAGGAGGTATTATGCTTGGGGGACTTGGTGCAGCAATATATTCAGCTAATCCATATGCACTTTTAGTAGGAGTTGTTGTTGGTACAGTAGTTGGTGGAGTAACGCATGCCGTTGGTGGTCGTCATTGTTCCGAAACTAGAGATATGTGTTTGAGTCATTGTCCCGAAGATTGCTAATTAAACAAAAAAGAATATGACAGATTCAGTATTTAGAATTCTTGCTTCGATAGGGTTTATTTTGATTTTACTTGTTCTTTATATGAAAGTTTTCATGGATGATAAATATTCTAATTATGCTTTTATTACAGGGGGCTTAGTTATTATATATCTAATTGTTGTCGCAGTATTAAAAATAATGCGACAAAAGATTGAAAAACAACAATAAGTATTTTTGGGTTTAAATATCATTCAATAAAAGGATTATTCGGTAAACGAATAATCCTTTTATGTCGTTCCGCAATATTATGTTGAGATGGGTCAAATAGGAATTTTTATATTCAAAATAAGAAATCGTCTAAAAAAACGGCCGTTTTTTAGACGATTTCTAACAAGTACGAATTTGTTGCTTTTATCTATTAAAAAGGGTATAAAAACACAGTATATAAAACAAAGTATACATTCTGTGTTATTTATTGAGTTTTAATATTCTTTGAATTATAACATGAATGCAGGTTTTAATAATTTATTGATTTGAATTATGGCTGAGAAGAAATCGATATCCGTTCAAGGATTTAAAATAGGAATGATCTCAAATAAAAATAGTGATTACTTTTCCTTAACAGATATTGCCAAAAAAGCAAATAAAGAAAATCCATCTTTTCTCATTATTAATTGGTTAAGAAATAAAGACACAATTGAATTTTTGGGTGTATGGGAAAAATTATATAATCCCAATTTTAATCTTATCGAATTCGATAAGATTAAATCTCAAGCGTGACTTAATCGTTTTGTTTTATCAGCTAAAAAATGGATTAATAATACTAATGCAATAGGTATTAAATCGAAAGCTGGACGTTATGGCGGTACTTATGCGCATAGGGATATCGCCTTAGGTTTTTGTTACTGGTTAAGTCCACCTTTTCAACTTTATATTATTCAAGAATTTCAGAGGCTTAAACAAAAGGAAGGCAAAGAACAAAGAGAAAGCTTGGATTGGAACTTAAAACGTACATTAACAAAGATCAATTATACAATCCATACGGATGCTGTAAAAGAAAAATTGATTCCTTCTAAAATCACCTCAGCTAGTAACTTTATCTACGCAGACGAAGCCGACATTCTGAATGTAGCCTTATTTTGAATAACATCAAAACAATGGCGTATTGCAAACAAAACAAAGAAGGGAAATATTAGGGATCATGCGACAACATTGCAGCTTCTGGTTCTAGCAAACATGGAAGCTATAAATGCTGAACTGATTAGGCAGGAATTAGTTCAAGACCATCGTTTATCGATACTGAATGAATCGGCTATCAATCAAATGAAATCCTTATTTTCTTCTCCAAGTCTTCCTAAGCTCACTAATAATAAAGATTTTCTGTAAGGATATCAATATCACTATCTGTTGTCATTAGTCTTACCATGTTAGGTAGATCGCATAAAACCTAATATTAAAGAAATAAACGACCTCAAGAATAAAGAGGCAGTATTTTAAGAATCATAAAGAAGAAATAGACATCTAGAATGGAACATTGGAGTTAATATTCTAATTGTTTGTAGTATGAAGCTGATCTTATATAAGGAAAGCAAGATAAAAGACTCTAATAACGCATTTTAGGCTTACTGAGGGGATATTGAGATGCCAAGGGGTGGGTAATTCTATTTGTTTGAAAAAAAACTAATTATAACAGATTCTAACGTCAATTTGAAATGTCGTATATTTGAAGAGTATTTCGAATGAGAAATCGAACAAAAACATATGTATGCCAGATGCTTGCCAGAATGCATGCCAGATCAGGGAAATAAAAAAGGGGTTTCTTTCGAAACCCCTCTGTGAAACGGCGGTCCTTCAAGGACTCGAACCTTGGACCCTCTGATTAACAGTCAGATGCTCTAACCAGCTGAGCTAAAGGACCGTTTCCATATAGGATGCTTAAATATTCTCTAAGCGACGGCAAATTTAGAATTCATTTTGATATTATGCAATATCATTAGTACTTTTTATTTAACTAATTTTGCCTATTTTACTTATTACTTTGATTATCAGTCTTTCATGTTGAAAAATAATTTCAAATTATTTTATGGAGTGATAATCATTAGTCTTTTAGTGGTTACTTTTCTGCCATTTTCGTCAATAATACTATATAAGTATGTCCCTTTTTTTAGGTGGCTAAGGTTTGCATCGAGTCTGTTAGAATTATTATCGAATTGATCTGACCACAATTTCTTGCCAATAATATTATATAGTACAACATTATAATCTCCTTTTGGCAGATTAGTTAACTCGAAAGTCACATCTCCATAGGTAGGATTAGGGTAAGTCTTTACACCTACTTCTTTGAAGCTAATTTCTTCTGTAGCTGTTGTTATCTCGCCTTTGTATATAGCGGTTAGTAAAGAGTCAGCATTATCATATGTAAGATTAGCTAGAATCTCCTTGTTATCATTACCATAGAATTGGTAGCTAGTGGTTACAGTTACTCCTAATAAGTCAGCAAGGTCACCTAAAGCGGCAGTTAGAGGGTTGCTTGCGTCTAGCACAGACCAACCAATAAATGGAGCTTTTATTTCCAAGATGGCATTTGTGTTTGTTGTTCTTTTCATTCTTAATACATCATAGTCACCATCTGGTAATCTTAATGTACCCCATGAATCTATGAAATCATCATTTTCTGTTTCTACAGTTAGTCTCATTGAATCTATCAAGTTAGTTAATCCAGGAAATAATGTATCAGGAATAACTGATGAAGGAGCAGCAATCATAAAACTAGACTCGTCGTCATAAGCATCTCCGAATGACATAGGAGCTCTACGAAGAACAGATTCACCTTCATTGTTAAATGATAAGTTGATAGCGCCTAATACAGGATCTAATCCACTTCTTCCTATTTCTACAATCTTGTTGTTGAATGATTTATAATATATTTCTTGAGCTGCACTTTTGTCAAGTAGATCTGCATCTGGGAACATTGCTGCTGCATCTCCTTCTGAAACTTCTGAGTAGATCGTCTGAATCGGTAGATCTTGCGAAATACCTCTTAAGTCCCATTCTAAATCTGCTCCAACCATAGCCGGATCAAACCCTCCTGCGTCATTAGCCGCGATTGTTCGTAATGTGTCACCAGGAATAGGGAATACAGCGTTTGTAACTGTTATTTGCCCGACTAATACAGCGGGTAATATTATAGCTAAAAATGCAAATGTTGATTGTAGTTTTTTCTTCATAATTCTCTTGTTTAATAGACATACATTACCAAAACGAATCTAGTTCATGATTGGTAACTGAATCAAAGATAATTATTAAAAGAGTTATAATTTAAGATTTGTGAGTTTAAGTTGAAGATTAACAACCTATTGTGCAGATTTTCAGGTCTTTTATTCTAGCTGACTCCCTGCATGTCTACGTATTTTTTATACAAAGGGGAGGTTCTGTAGAGTTCGTCATGAGCACCGAAAGATATGATTCTTCCTTGATCCATAACTACTATTTTATCCGCATTTTTGATTGTAGAAAGACGGTGGGCAATCACGATCGATGTGCGATCATGCAATATCTTATCTAGCGCATCCTGAACAAGTTTTTCAGATTCTGAATCAAGGGCTGATGTAGCTTCATCGAGTACTAAAATCTGAGGATCATGAAGAACCGCTCTTGCTATTGTCAATCTTTGCCGCTGTCCTCCTGAAAGTTTCATTCCTTTGTCACCTATAACTGTACTATAGCCATCTTGTAATTCTGTGATGAATTCATGGGCATTACTTATTTTTGCTGCCTGTTCTATCTGCTCTTTTGAGGTGGCTTTTTTACCAAAAGTGATGTTGTTTTCAATTGTATCATGGAAGAGAATTGCATTTTGGCTCACTAGTCCAAATAACGACCTAACCATTCCAAGATTTTGTTTAGCTATTGGTTTTCCATCAATTTTGATTTCTCCAGATTGGATAGGGTAGAAACCCATGATCAGATCAACTAATGTTGTTTTTCCTGAGCCAGATGGACCAACTAAAGCAACTACATCCCCTTTATTGATGGTAAGGTTGATATCGTCCAATACGACTTTATCATCTCCTTGGTATTTATAACTAACATTTTTTATTTCAATACTAGTTGTGAATTGCAAAGTCGAAGAATTGGATCGGATTTGCTCTTGATCAGATATCATCAAGTCGTCAATTCGATCTACTGCAGCCATTCCTTTTTGAATATTGTAGTAAGCACTACTAAAGCTTTTAGCGGGTTCGATAACTTGATAAAATGCAAATATAAATGCAAAGAATGTCTCTGGCTGGAGGCTTTCTACAAAGACTAATTTTGATCCATACCATAGCAGCGCTGTGACTACGGCTATTCCTAAAAACTCTGATAATGGTGATGAAAGATTCTGTCTATTCATCAATGATATGAGCGTGTTTCTATAACCTTCATTCTCTTTTGAGAATCGAAACTTCTGATTTTCTTCCCCATTGAATGCTTTTATTATTTTAATGCCACCAATGCTTTCTTCTACTGTACTGGTTATGTTAGCGAGCCTTTGCTGTGCCTTCTGTGATTGTTTTTTGAGCGTTTTACTTATACCGCCTATCACAACAACTGTAAATGCTAGTAGGACTAATACGAATAGACTTAGTTGTGGACTCACATAAATCATAAACAGAATACTGCCAATAATAATTAGTGGAGCTTTGAATACAACTTCGATTACCTTAAGGATACTTACTTCTATTTCTTGCACATCTAGCGTAATTCTCGAGATGAGGTCCCCGGTACGTTGTTCACTGTAGTAGGACAGTGGAAGTCTAAGGTATTTTTCAAATAACTCTGCTCTGATATCTCTAACGATACCAGTTCGCATAGGCACTACAAAATAGAGTGCTAAGTATCTAAACACATTTTTCCAGAAAAAGATAAGTAGGATTAGCCCACATGCAATCAATAGAGCACTTTCCTTACCCTGAGAATAGATCAGGTTCTGGAAATATGTATTTACTCCATCAAGTGATTCTGAAGAGGAGGTAGAAGGAATTCTGTCAAATAGTATTTGAAAAAACGGAATAATGACAGGAATACTAACTACAGTAAAAACCGAAAGTAGAATATTGAAGAATATGCTTAGCCCAAAATATCCTTTGTACTTTCTTACGCGATGAATCAATTTCCAGAAAGCACTCATATAAGATATGTGAATCTATTATTTTCGAACAATCCGCCCGATTACTTATCTATAATCTACTTATTGAGGTAGTTTTTATCAAACCATACTCTATATCTAGCATCAGTTCGCTCTATGATCATCTTACGATAGTTTCGCTGAGTGATTGGATATATAGTATATCCAGCAATCTCTCCTGATACAAATTCATCTTTAGATTTGATTACTTCATTGTAATACTCCATTGCTTTGTCCTTATTTTCAAATCTTCGAACAAGTACTATTTCTGATTTTTTCTCTCTATCAAGAGGTGATTCTCCAAGTTGGAGCTTTTTTAACTTATGATACTTTTTATTATAGTTGCTGACCTGTATTTTAGCCTCAACTACTTTGGCAGGAGTTACTCCGTATAATACAATAGCTACGTAGTGTAACTTGTCATCTTCTACTGAGAATATATCGTCTACCTCTTCAATATCGATACCCGTAAATGCATCTTTATCTCCTTGCAAGAATCTCAGTATTTCATTTGCTCTTGCTTTTTCTGGAGTGTTAGGATATCTAGTTATTACATCTTTCAGTGCAGTTATATACGGTCCTTTGCCTTCGACACTACCAGTTGACATTGCCTTTACCAGTGCAAATTTTGGTCTCAACTCATTTGTCTTTCCAAAAATCTGTTCAGACTGATCTGCCTTTGTATAAGCATTTTGATAATCTCCCTTTTCGAACAGTTGGTATGTTTCTTCGTAATACTTATTTAGTTTTTGTTCCTTACTAAGTTGGCTTGCCGCATAGTTTGGATCAGAAATAGCTTTAGCAAATTCAGTATCTGGAAATTCTGATAATATCTTCTCTTTATAGTAGTTTGCCTTTGTATTATTATTAAGATCTAGGTATGAAAGATATAGATAATAGTATGCATCAAGTTTGTTGCTAAATGCAGGAAATCTACTTAGCAACTCTTCATGAGTATCAGCCGATTTTTTATATTTCTGAATCTTATCTCTGTATGCTTTCCCTAATTCGAAGAAAGCCTTTTCGAGTTTACTATTAATAGCCAATTTGGCCTCGGGACTGTATGGGATTTGGCTTTTTATGGAGTTTATCATTTGGCCAATTTCGTCTTCTTGGAATCCATCTTCAGCTACCTTATCATCTTCTTCCTCCTCTTCATCTGTTCCGAATATTCCGGACTTATCACTTCGTCTCCAATTATCAGATAACTCGAGATCACCCCATTTATTCTTGAAATCTTTTTGACCTCTTTGCTTTGCCAGTGGATCATATGCGAAGAAGCTAGATGACTTTAGGCTACCGCCCAGGCCATTAAGCATAGCTGTACTCTTACGTCCGGGTGCTGTACTTGTTTTTCCAGATTGCTCTCGAGCTAAGACATTCTCTTCTACTAGTTTTTCCGCTACGTCTTGTATTTTTTCATCAGACCAAGTTACCATATTGAGTAAACTGTCCTGCATTTTTATTAATTGTATGTTTTGTGCTATCTCAGCAAGGTTTTCTGAGTAATTGTTTACCTCTCTGTACCTTGGGTCTTCTTTTTCTAAAACTTGGAGTGTAGAGTCGAAGTAAAATTTAGAATCAACGTAGTTTTCTTTATCATAAAATAGATAAGCTAGTTTATAATATGTTTCTTGTTTCAGAGCTATATTAGTATTGTTGTTGGCTATTGATTTTGTGAAACTCTTAAGTGCTTCGTCAAAATTTCCATTCTCTAATAATATTTCACCTTTTGTAAAGTATAGTTGATCAAGGAAGTCGAAGTATTTTTCTTCTTTTACCATATTATCTAACTTAGCTATTACTGCTTCATCAGTTTTACTTCCACCCATCATATTGGTCTTCTCTGCATTTATTTCTGCCATGAATTCCATTTCAAATGACTTCGCCCATTTTTTTGCGTTAGTGAATGAGATAGACGCATTTTTGTAGTCCTTCGATTCCATGTAAAGTTGGCCTTGTACAAACGCGTATCTAGCCTTAAGAGATTTCTCATTTGCCAATTCTATTGCTTCATCTAAGTAAGTGATGGCGGTACTATAGTTTTCCTCTTTTATATTTATATCCGCTAAGATTACGGGAACTTCTCTTCTTGCTTCATCAGGCATTTCGCCATCCTCTTTCATCCTTTTTACCATATAGGATGCATTGGATAGTTTGTCTCTTTGTACTAATGTTTTAGCATACCACATCATACCTTTTGAGTATGCAGTCTTATCCTTCTTTTTCTTTTTTTCTTTTTTGTTGTCTTGTATATCTTCTTCCTCTCTCTTCTCTTCCTCTCTATTTTTTTCTTCTGTAGGTTTTTCCTCTTTCTTTTTATCGACTACTTTAGTAGAAGTAGTTTTCTTCTCAGGAGTAACTTCATCAACTTTAGGTTCTTCTTCTTTTTCTTCTTTCTTAGGTCTTTTCTTTTTGCCACCTCTTTTTTTACTTTTTTTCTTCTTTTTCTTTGCTTCTTCCCTTGCTTTCTTTTTAGCTTCTCTTTCTTTTTTCTTTGCTTTTTCCGCTTCTTCTCTTGCCTTTTTCTTGGCTTTTCTTTCTTCCTCTTTTGTTTTTTTCTCTTCTTCTTTTTTATCAGCTTTAGCCTTTTTTTCTTCTTTTCTTTCCTTGTCCTTCTCCTTTTTTATTTGTTTCTTATTTTTCTTTTTCTTCTTGTAATTTCTTCCAAACGGATTGTTAGGATTGAATTCATCTTTAAAATAAGCGAATGTCTCTTCTGCAGTTTCGAATTCCTGTTTTAGATATTGCGCCTCACCCATTAGTACATAGCAGTCATCAACCCACTTGCTTGGTTCGTGAAGAGCGGCTACAGTAGTAACTTTTTCTATTGCTTTATCCAGATTTGCATAAACAACTTTTGGATCAGCAATAGTTACATAATCATAAAGGGGGAGTAATTCATTATAATTGTCTTTATGAGATTGCTTTAGCGTCATGTAGCTTTCTTTCATCAACTCATTGGCATTGAAGTATCCATTATACAATGCGGTGGTATTATGATAAAATTTGCTCAGCTTAGAAGGTTCCTGACCTGCCTTCTTACGTTTTGACGCACAGCCTGAGAATATAGCAACAGACAAAACAAGAATAAAAGATAGCTTAAATATATATTTCAAAGTATTACTTTTTATAAACAAATTGATTGTGAAGCGATTCAGAATCCTTAAACAACTTCATTAAGTTATAGCCAAAATTGAGCCATAATAATTCCATTTCTGACATAGATTTTGCAATGCTCAAATTTCAACTTTTGAAAATTTTCTTTCTTCGCCTCTATGCTATTTATCGAATCGATACACCATAGAACGAGTATTATTGCATTTCTAGCATAAAATGAGCATGTTTTTTGAGACATATTTGCCCAAAAACCGCTTATATAACTAGATTTGTGCAAATTTATTTTAAATATGGCACTATATCATATTTGTAGTGGAAAATAGTGTGTTAAAATAAAAGGTAAGCAGTTTAGTAAAATTGGACCCATTCAATTAAAGAAAGATCAAATTCTAATGTCTACGGATAAAAATGATAAGAAGAAATTTAAGGAGAAATTAAAAGATACATACCGTATCTTAGTCATTGATGTGGAAGACCTAAAAGAGGTTGGCAACTATCAATTGTCAATAGGCAGGATATATACCTACTTGTTGACTACTGCATTTCTTTTTACAATAATTTTAGTCTCATTATTGGCCTTTACACCTTTGAAAAGACTCATGCCAGGATATGGTGATATTGAAGAAAATTCAAAGTTTGTAGAGCTACGAAAAAAGATAACAAACCTTGAGAAGGAATTAGAAATACAAGTTGTTTATACTCAAGGATTACAAAACATGCTTTCTGGCAATGGCGATGTTTCTATACCTCAATCAACAATCAATATTGATAATCAGAAAGGTTCGAAAGAAATAATTTCGGATGCCGACTTAAAAGAGTCTAAGATTACGACTTCATTGAATAATCAATATTTTGCACCACCAATATTAGGTGTGATAAGTGCGCAATATGATAGAGCTAATAATCATTTTGGAACGGATATAATAGCACCTAAAGATACACCTATAAAAGCTATTTCTTCGGGGGTGGTTATTGGAAGTGATTTTACATTAGATACAGGGAATACAATATCTATTCAACATCATAATAATGTGATATCAATCTATAAACATAATAGCGCACTTCTTAAAAAATCAGGAGATAAAGTAAGTGCAGGAGAAGCAATAGCAATAATAGGGAATACAGGAGAACTAACGGATGGTCCTCATCTCCACTTCGAATTATGGTACGATGGGAATTCCGTGAATCCAGAAAATTTCATCAATTTCAAGTAGAAGAATGATTTTGGCCTACCTTTGAATTACAGAATTACAGAATTACAAATTACAATTATATACAATGTACAATTACTACAATCTGTACAATTACTACAATGTTTAAAAGAAAAGATTACTGTTATGAGTCACAACTTAAAGCAAATTACTGACGAAAAGGGTGAGACATTAAGCCCCACACTTGCCGAAGGAGTAAAGAATTACCTGATCGACATAGATGGAACCATTACGGATGATGTGCCAAATGAAGAACCAGAAAGAATGGTGACTTGTCTTCCATATTCTGATGCACTAGAAACATTGAATAAATGGCACGGTGAGGGACACATCATATTTTTCTTCACTTCCAGAACAGAAGAACATAGAGAAGTAACAGAGACATGGTTAAATAAACACGGTTTCAAATACCATGGAATGGTTATGGGTAAACCAAGAGGTGGGAATTATCATTGGATTGATAATCATATCGTTAGAGCAACGAGATTCAAAGGGAAATTCACAGACCTTACAATTAAGAAAAAAGATATAGAAGTATTCAAGAGGTGAAATAAATGCGAGTGGCTGGCGATTAAGAATTGCTAGCCGCTTGTTTTTTAACTGGAGTTATTGGTCAATCTCTAATTTTCTAATTGAGATGAAAGTCTTCTGATTTAGTAATTATAACTAGAATAACAAAATTAGTCCTCTCCAAACAATCGCTCCATCTCTTGGTATAACTTTGGTAATTTACTCTCAAACACAGCCCGATAAGTAAAGTAACAGGTCGCTAAAACGATAAAGAGATCAGTAGTTTTAAACCCTATAGTAGCAAGAATAACCTTTTTACTCAAACCACTAATCGCTTCAACATCATCCCAATCTGCATCTAAATTCCACGGATAGTCCAATGTTGGATATGCCAATGTGAACGCCTCAACATAAGCATGCATTCCTATATTATAATAAATGTCAGGATTCGTAATGCCCGGAATCAAGTGCTCGAGGGAATATATAATGACTCCATCTTCTCCATCTGTCTCCACTCCATGAAGAAATTGATGCTTTGGAGAAGGAAATGGATGTTTGTACACAAATATCCTATCAAATTCTCCAACCAGTATGTCTTTTTTGTTGAAGTTCATTTGGATGGGGCTCGTTGCGATGATGGCTTTTAGATCTTCTGGGAGGTCTTTTTGTTCGGAGCCAACAGACATGAAACTTCGCCCTTCAAGATAGAGACTCATTCGGTATTCATATTTTTCCTTGTCAGAGGGGTTAAGATTTTGATAGAATCTAGAATACTTTTTTAGCCATGTAACTATTTCTTTGTCAAGTGGTACAGGATACTTTGTGTGATACCAATAATCAATGTATCCATGAGATATAAATAGAATAACCATTAAAAATATGGGAATCAATATCCATAGCCCTATTGTGATTCCATTGCTATATTGATAGAAAGCTAGAGCCATAGTAGCTATAGTGATTGGAGTTCCTAGAACTTTAGACAGTGAGTATATACGCATAAGGGAATGGATGTTTTAGAAGGAATAGAACGAATTACAAAGTTAATAAATTGTAGATTTAGTTATAATGATATACCTTTTTTGCTATGCTAAATTTAGGATGCAAGTGATTTAAGAGCAAATATTTAATTCAGTGTTTTATGAAATACTAACATTCTAAATCTGAGATTCAACAAACCAACAAGTGTTTATGAAATAAAAATAGAAACCTTGGCATACCTCAAGATTCCTACCTATTATTTCCATTTTATTTATCATACTATCTCTGCACCACCACATTCTGCCAAGCATCTTCACCATTGCCATCTGATAGATGGATGAAATAAACACCATTAGGCAGATCATCAGTAGATATACTATCAAGCTCAAGTTTCTGAGATGAGCGTAATGCTTTACCATGCATATCTATGATAGTATACGTATTAAATATACCTTCGTGCTGTTTTCGTATGTACAATATATCTGTGGCGGGAATAGGATAGAATAGATCTTTATCTTCCTTGTCCAGAACTGGGATATCCACTGAGTTAGTAGCTAAGTAAATCTCACCGCACTCACCTTCACCAAAACATCCATTCTCGTCCAGGTGCATCATCCATGTTTTAAGAGATGGAAATGCAACTGCTATTCCTACGGTTATAATATCACCATTCTCTAATTCGATTAATTGATTGACATAGCTACCATAATCAAGATTTTCACCAATATGATATGACCTCCTCCATATGATGTTACCATCATTCGACATTTTCATAATGAATCCATATTCACCATCCAGAGAGTCCACAGGAAATGAACCTCTTCCATAATCTCCGTACACAAAGAAATAATCTCCATTACCAGGAGTGATTCCATTATATTCTGTACCTGACCTCCAAGATACTGTATCTAGATAGGACATCAAAGAATCTCCTTCGGGAGACAACCACACCAATTGATTGGGTCTATTTGTATACCCTAAGGCTATGTATTCATCATCGTCATTTTTATCGAGCTTGTCGGTATATACAATGTTGCCGTTTGATAATTCTAAGGTATTTATGGGTATATTTCCTCTACTTGACTTTGCATAGCTTTTATAATTCCAAATAACATCACCATCACTTGATACTTTAAATAAACTCGCAGTTGCATATGGTGCAAAATTAATTCCACCAATCAAAATGTGATTATCTGATGTAGTACTATTTTTACTAGAGAAAAAGTATTGTTGATCTTTATCCAAATTAAATGATGATAATTGTGAACCTTCGGTATCTATCGTTTTAATATTCATCTCATAGCAACTGAGTATTTCACAATCAACATTTTCATCAATTCCAACTCCAATAATTTCACCGTCAAGCTGATTCATGCTATTTATACTGAAATTATCAGCATCTGAATAAAAGCTATCTCTTCTTATTATTCTGAACTCGTCATCAAAAGCCACTAATAACAATTTGTTATTAGTGGGGATCTCTCCACAATACCCGAAGAGTTCGTTGTTAATCAATTGTGGACTATTTCTGCCTAATAATATATTAGGGTAGAAATAGGTGGATAAAGTATCTAAGTTATAGTTAAGCTCTATAATGGTAGATCCTGAAATATTATTGATATTATTAATAGATGATACGTATAATTTATCATTTTGCTCCCATAAGTTAATTGGTCTCGTTGCAAAATCTAGAGGAATAAATTTCATTCCAAATCCTTGACTAATGCCTATATTAAGGAAGCATATTAATATTCCGAATGTGGTGACAAACTTCAAATAATAACTAATAGAATTCATGTCTATATTTTTATGAACTTTTCTGTCAATATCTGTCCTGTCATGAGTGTAGCACTTATGATATAGATTCCATTGTTTAGATTTTCAATATTGATCACATTGTTTTTTTCTATCTGTGGTATATATCGCTCATTGCCATTTACACTTACGATAGTTATCTCTTTTATAATATCCAAATCTATACCACCTATTGTTAGTGATATATTTGCTGGGTTAGGAGCTACTGATAATTTATATTGTACAGGATCAGTTACTGACCTCGGATTGCTTCCAGAATTACTACGAGGTGTATCAAGATATATACCAGTAAGTAGATAGTACACTGTCCATGCATAACCCGCTGCTGGTGTAATGCCTGTTGCTATATCATACACCTTATTGATCTGTGTTGTCGTGATACTATTGTTACCATATTGTGCTCTGGTTACGTTGATTTCTTGCAGTTCGACGAAGGTTATTTAATGTGAAAAAATAAACTATCCAAACAAGTTTCAATTCCAATGATTTTAAAATAAACATCATTTATGTTGTACGACTTTCGTATTAATTTATTGACGTGATATGTAAAAGGTTTACCACAGATTGGTCTGATAGCCTGAATTAGTTTGCTAAATATAAGACTGTATAATGTGCGTAAGTATGTTTTTTTTTGATTATGTCGCTATGGTGACTTTTTAAATAAATCAATAAGCCATCTCCACAATCTTCACCACATCCGAAGGCGCAATCGCTTTATGTTCACCAAGTTTTACGAGTCCTCTTTCTTCTAATCTTGATGCTACCTTTTCAGCGGTACCTTTATAAGATTCGGTATAATCGGAAAGCTTGGTTTTAATTCCAATAGATTGGAAGAAGGCTGTTGTTTTCTGGATTCCAGCTTTAGCCTTCTCCTCTATTGTACCTTCTGAGATATTCCATACACGCTCGGCATATTTAGCAAGTTTCTCTTTTTTAGTGTCGAAGTTGTATTCGTAATGGCTTTCTGCCAAAATAGCGAGAGTTCTTGCATGATCTATTCCAAAGAGTGCTGTAAGCTCGTGTCCCATCATATGAATTGCCCAATCAGTAGGTACGCCTTTTTGAATCAATCCATTGAGCGCCATTGTACATGCCCACATGAAATTGGCCGCCGCTTTGTAATCCGACGGGTCGGCCATAATGTTTGGCGCAGTTTCTATTAAGGTTTGCATGATGCCTTCAGCAATTCTATCTTGGATTTTGGCATCAATAGGGTAGGTCATATATTGCTCCAGAACATGTGTGAATGAATCTGCAAGTCCATTGGCTATTTGTCTCTGAGGAATAGATGCGATTACATTAGGATCTAAAACAGAGAAGACTGGAAATAATCCCGCTCCGCCCATTGTTAATTTTTGTTTCGTTTCTGCTCTGGTGATTACTGCTCCAGAATTCATTTCTGATCCAGTAGCAGGAAGTGTCAGTACAGTTCCGAATGGCAACCCTTCTAATGTAGGTATACGTTTAGTCAATATATCCCACGGATTATCACCGTCATATAATGCTGCGGATGATAGAAATTTAGTTCCATCAATTACAGATCCGCCGCCTACAGCAAGCATGAAGTCTATTTTTTCTTTTTTTATTACATCTAGAGCATCAAGCAAAATAGCGTATTCTGGATTGGCTTGTATACCTCCAAACTCTACTACATCAAAGCCGTTTAGTGCTGATTTTACTTGTTCGTATATTCCATTTTGTTTGATACTTCCACCACCATATAGCATCAGGACTTTTGCATCTTTAGGGATTTCTTTCGCTATGGTTCTTATTTGATCTGTTCCAAAGATGATTTTCGTAGGATTTTTATATTCGAAATTATTCATATTTTCATTTTAAATAGGTGCAACCTAAGGTGTAACTTCATATTTCTAAGTCATACAACTAGATAAGTATTCAAGATGTTTCTTAGAACTAGATAATAATAGATTATTTTCGCGCCGAATTAAACTTTGTGAGTATTGAATTCTAAAATGTCTACAACGAATAAGGAAACTATAATTCTTACGGGAGCTACAGGGGTAGTGGGCTCACATGTGCTTTATGAATTATTAATAGATAGGCTCGAAGGAAGGGCCGAGGGCAAGATCATATTACTGGTCAGAGGGAGTCAACGACTGAACATTAGTGGTTATGACCGGGTTCTGAGAATCTTAACTCATGAAAATATACCCGTTTTTTTAACGCCATTTTCGATTGGTGACATGTTAGTCCATATTGAAGTTGTAGAATGTGAATTTAGTAAGGACGAACTAACTCTTCCATTGAGTATGATAGAAATGGAAGATAAAGTCTATCTAATTCATTCTGCAGCGAGTACTAATTTGGCTCCAAGTGATACAGCAGAGAAAGAAAATCATGAAGTTAATTATAACGGGTCTCTAAAATTGTTTGAATCTTGTAAAGGGTTGATTTCAAAGTATATTTATATCAGTACAGTTTATGCTTGTGGAAGATTGTCTGGTGTGATAGAGAATGAATATAGTAAATTAGAAACTCCTTTGTTTAAGAACCCATATGAAGAATATAAATTTAAAACGGAGCGCGCGCTAGCTACGTTATGTTTCGATTCGAATATTGAGTATCAGATCTTGAGGCCAGGTGTTGTCATGGGAAGATTGCTTGATGCTCCACATTATTACTTGCCAAAGTATAATGTTGTCTATGCATTTGCAGCATTTTTTCATAATCTCAAGTCACGAGGAATCAAAGATCGAATTAATATAAAAGTTAACCCAAAAACTTCACTCCATCTAGTCTGTGTAGATTATGTAGCAAAGGTAATTGCCAAAGCATATACAAAGTCTCATATTACTGAGCTTAATATCATTCCTAGGGAAGGGTGTAATATTGACCAGATAAGACTTCTGCTCGAAGTGGTTGGATATGATAATTATCGATTTGTAGATGATCATACTTTTCCTCATGATTCATACCAACGTGTTTATCAGACCAAGGTTGCACCTTCTTTCGAGCCTTATATTAATGATGAAGCATTTGAGTTTGATAATAGTTTACTTATTTCATTGATGAATAATGTCGAAATGCCTAACGTGAAGGACCATTTCGAATCATTGATATCTTATGCTGTTGAAAACAAATTTGAAGAAAAGTAGTACAACCTTAGGTAGAAAGGGAAAATAGACCAGTTTATTGGGAATATTGTCCTATTAACTGAGTATCAATAGGTTGATCTTTGTATTGTTATTAATCATAAAAATATATAAAGATGAGATCTATAAATTCAAATAAAGACTTTAATAATTTAGTAAAAAGCGGAAAACCATTTGTACTTGACTTCTATGCGGATTGGTGTGGACCTTGTCAGACATTATTACCAACTGTAGAAAAGCTAGCTGACGAATTTAAAGGGAAAGTGGCTGTTGTGAAAGTCAATATAGATAAGCAAAGAGCTTTGGCGGATAAATTCAAAGTTAAGAGTATCCCTTCTATATTTTTCATGGAAAGTAATAAGGTCATAGGCACTTTACAAGGAATGACATCTGAGCACACATTAAGAAAGAGAATCAAGGCTATTGCATAAATTTATCTTTTAAAAAGCATAGACTTAGGTTTGTATAATTTGAACGGCCTTCTACTTATTTAGATTTTGCAAACGATTGAGAATGTCGTTAATTATACCATAAATCATAAATTTATCCTAAATCCCTTTATTTAGCGGGATTAGCTTGAAAAATAGAAACTAGTTTGCTATATTTGGTCTAAGTACATATTAAAACCATTTTATGATGAGAATTTTACTTTCAAATATTTTGTTTTTTGTAGCAGTTAGTTTTGCTTCTGCACAAATATCAATCGAGCCGGGATGTCTATCGTTAGAAGCTGATAACATAGATGAAATATATATGGATATCGAAATAACTAATTCTGGAACAGAAGATGTTCAAGGATATTGGGAATTTGAAGCCCCTGATGATTTTCCAGCTGAATGGAAATTTCAAATTTGTGATTTGAATTTATGTTATAATTGGAATACTGTAAAATCGAGTCCAGCACTTGGCAATGAGTTATTAGCTGGAGAGAAAAGTAAATTCACATTGAAAATTCATAATGTAGCAAATACGGCTACTGAAATGTTTAACATTACAGGATCTTCATTTGGAACATTGAAATTATATGATTCTAATGATTTTATGGATCCAGTTGCTGTAACATCTTGTGTAGTTTCAACTGACAATAACGTTAAAATTGAGGACCTAGTAATTTATCCTAATCCAACAACAGATGTGTTCCAAATTAAGAATGATGCTAATATCTCAACTGTGAGTGTATACAACATTGTAGGAAGACAAATTAGTACATTAAAGCATACTCAAGGAATGATACATGATGTGTCAAATCTTAGAGCTGGAATGTACCTAGTAAGATTGGAAAACCAATATGGTGAAGTTGTAAAAGCAATGAGATTAAGTAAAAGATAATATCTTTTTAAAATATAAAGCATACGAAGCCACTGATTTTATCAGTGGCTTTTTTTTGCTTTAATATCTAATTCAACTTCTTCTAGTCAGAATGAAATCAAATTACAACACTAAAACCATTTCATGAAATGCTTCTATACATCGATCTTTTATTTTCTAATAATTTGTTCTAGTTTCTCGCAAATTGCCATTGATCCAGGATGTCTGATGCTTGAAGCGGATTCTATAGATCAAATATTAATTAAGATTTATATTACTAATAATGGGACTGAAGAAGTCACGTTGTATTGGGAATTTGAACCACATCAAGATTTTCCTGAAGATTGGAAATTTCAGATTTCAGACTTGAATTTGAATTACGCATGGAATGCATCCCAATCGGTTTCTTCTCTTGGAAACAAAATAGAAGCTGGGGGGACTAATTGGTTTTACTTGAAAGTACAAAGCAATCAAAATGGGGGGCCAACCTCTTATGAGATCTCAGGATCTTCATCTGGGACACTGAAGTTATATGATAATACGGATTTTATTGACCCAATAGCCGAAACATCATGTGTTGTATCTAATACTAATATTGAGGTTGAAGACTTTGTAATCTATCCGAATCCAACTACCGACATAATACAATTAAAAGAAAAAGGTGAAATCACTAGTATTATTATCAACGATGCATTAGGTAGGTATATTAGCACATTTAATCACAGGGAAGGAATGGTGCACGACGTATCGGAATTGAGATTAGGTATGTATCTAGTCTGGTTGGTAAATAAAGATAACGAAATAGTAAAAACGCTGCGATTAAGCAAAATGTAAATGGATTTATAAAACAGCAAAGCCTGATAAAAGTAACTTTAGCAGGCTTTGTTGTTTATTTGTTTCTTCGAAATCTAGTCTACATCTTATTTCTTACATAGTCCATGAACTCATTTCTTCTTGCTTGATTTTCAAATTCTCCACTGTATTCTAATGTCACAGTTGTAGAATGAGGATCTTCTATTCCTCTACTTGACACACAATGATGCTTGGCCTCCATAGCAACGATTACATCTTTTGTATCCAGAGCTTCTTTAAGTGCTTCAACGATTTGTCTTGTAAGCCGCTCTTGAACTTGAGGCCTTCTTGCATAGAAATCTACGATTCTATTGATCTTTGATAATCCGATTACTTTACCTGTAGATATATACGCTACATGAGCCATGCCGGTGATTGGAAGAAAATGATGCTCACAAGTAGATTCTACTTTAATGTTCTTCTCAATCAACATCTTACTGTATTGATACACATTATCAAAAAGTGATATCGATGGTTTGTTCATCTTGTTGAGCCCTTTGAATTTCTCTTTGATAAACATCTTAGCTACTCTCTTTGGAGTGCCAGCAAGACTATCATCATCTAGATCTAAACCTATAGTCTCCATGATCACTTTGAAATGCTCTGCAATAATATCTATTTTTTCATTATCGCTTAAGTCAAAAGCGTCCTCTCTCATAGGAGTTTCTATGGAAGTCATTAAATGATCGGCTCCAATTTCATCATCATTTCTAACGGAGGTATTTTTTGTCTTTTTTAACATGATTGTATTCTTCTAATTGCTTTTGCTAGAATTAGCACGCACTTTGAGTAACGGGTATTAATTACTTTTTGTTCACCTCAATGATAAACATTCCGATAATTATCGAATAATTAACAGAAAAATGGATGTGAATTTTTCTTATTTTAAGTATCCATCGTATCTCTAAAGATAAACGTGTTCATTGCTGTTCTAATCCTTCAATCGAATATACAATTAACTAACTTTAAATTAATCACCCCTTTATATCATTCCAGGTAGTAAATAGAACATCTTGAGATGGCTTGTCTTTTTGAGGACTTGAGAGAGGTTCTACCTCTTTTAATGTGTTATGCATGTCAGCGGGCAGTGACTGGTAGAGTCTCGTGCCTTTGGTTTTCCAAGAGATCATTTCATCAGTTACTTGTTTGATGATTTTCGCAGGATTTCCAACTACTAGACTTCGTCGAGGTATTATAGTATTCGCTTTTACGAATGCCATAGCACCTATAATTGATTCTTCGCCCACATCTACATTGTCCATCACTACAGTATTCATTCCGATCATACAGTTACGCCCCAAGTGTGCTCCATGTATAACGGCTCCATGGCCAACATGAGCGCTCTCTTCGAATATGACTGTCGTCCCAGGAAACATGTGTACGGTGCAATTCTCTTGAACGTTACATCCATCCTTTATAATAATTTCTCCCCAGTCCCCTCTTATCACTGCATGAGGGCCAATATATACATCTTTTCCTATTGTCACATTCCCAATAATAGTAGCTTGAGGATGCACAAAAGCACTTTTGTGTACAACGGGAATAAATTTTTTAAATTCGAATATCATCCTTGAATATTTTGAATTGATTTCAATAAGTAACTATGCTTAATTAAGTTAAGTATTATAAATCTACTTTTTTGAGTTGTTCTACAATCTCGAATACAGCGGGACAAACTATCGTATTGTTTGCATTCATCTTAGATCTCCTGCTAAATCCGGACTGATTTGTATGTGGGTATTCCCTACAAGCTTGCGGCCTAACATCATATATTTCACATGTGTTATCTTGATTTAGAAAAGTACAAGGTACTCTAGCAATCATCAATTCTCCATCGATATCTTCGAGTAGGTATTTTCTAATAAATGTCTTTGGTGGAATAGACAAGTGCTTCGCAATCCTTTTCGCATCAGGTCTGGTTACCAAAGCAGGAGTAGTTTTACAACAATTTGCGCATTGAAGGCAATCCACTTTTTGAAAAACCTGATCATGTATGTCAGAAACTATACTGTCGGTAGCTCTATGTTTTGGAAGGGACTTAAGAAATTCTTTATTTTCATTAAGATCTTGCCGGGCATTTGCTTTCCACTTTTTTACTATTTCTTTCAAACTACTTATTTAGTGAGGGCAATTTTTCTTGTAATAAGAGAATTACCTTTCCTTAAGGAAACTAGATAAACGCCACTATCCCAATCTTGTGTGTCAATGTTTAAGTTTCTATCCTTAGTGTTAGAGCGAAAAACAGATTTGCCTGTTACATTAGTAATATTGATTTCAACATCTAATGCATTTTCATTGTTGATAGTTATTAGATCTCCTGTAGATAATAATGTGGGTCTAATTTTAATTGCCGCAAGTGATTGTTCTACTACGTTAGTTTCTGTGTCAGTAGTTTCGAAGGCACCATCAGTAATGTATTCATTGCAGAAATTATATTCGTTTAAAGCTTGAATTCTGAAATAGTGTTTATGATTTTGGAATTTCAACTCAGGTAACTCAATATAGTTAGTGTTAATAATAGTATCAAAAACAGGACCTATAAAGCTCGCTAATCTAGTTACCTGAACCAAGTAGAGGCTTGCATTTTCAACCTCCTCCCATTCTAAGTATACATCTTTATAATAAATCTCTTCAAGGTACTCCGGAGCGATTACTGCAATTTCATCATCTGGTGTAGGGTCTATAGGGTTTTCATTGCCAAGGTAATGAGATTTTTCATCTATAAGGTTTGCTCTCATTGCAGCTATTTGTTCTGGGGAGAATATGCTACTACAAATATCGGAGGCATAGGACATAATTAAAGTCCCGTCTGATTTGAAAGTTTCTCCATTCGGATCCGTTTGCACTACTGAACTTTCGGAAGTGGTGCTGTTGCAGCTCCATCTAGATGCAAGATAATCGGGTTTAGTATCACAAAATCCATCAGCTGCAAATTCACAATTACTACCATCTATTTTTTCTACATAGGTAGTATCAATGATCAATGTATCCAATATCAAAGTATCTTGGAAATAAGTATAATCATATGTTATTCTTTCTGGGGCTGGGTCAGAGAAATTGTGAGATACAGAACCATCATGACTAACACCACCTTCCCAACCTAGAAATGGATGAGGGAGTGATAAGTTATGTCCTACTTCATGAGACCAAGTATGATCATTTGGTTGTAAACAATTAATTGAAAGTGCTATCCCAGCATACGGTAAGTTGTATCCACAGTTGCCAGCTGCATTCTCCATGACGTATGAGTTTATCATGTTGGGTTCATTATTGGCAAACATCATTTCCGCACCTTGTAGTACAGTAGAGTGATTTGCATATGTCGTTGACTTTAGATATTTAATAGGTGTCGCCAAATAGAATTGAATCTCAGATGCTAAAAAGTCATCATTCAATGTACACATTGCTTTCATTAAAGCCGGAGTACTGAGGAAATCCAAACCATCATTAGTTCCTACTAAAGTGACCGCCATTGGTACCCAAAGGATTTCACCAGTTCTTTTCTGAAAGTTATCAGGATTTTTTTGATAGTTTTTTAACCATAGAGATTTTACGGTTGGAGAACCACAAGGTGATAAGTGCTCCTTTTGTCCAAAAGAAAAAAAACAAAGACACGATATGAATAATGTAAATAGATATTTCATAAGTAGAGTTAATATGTAAAGTCAATATGGGAATAAATATACATCAATCAAAATAGGGAAAGGAATAGAACGCTAACAAAAAGATCTTACTAAATATTTATTTCTTTTACGAGAGGAATATGGTTCTTCGAAATATTAGCTTGGAAACGAAGCTAAGAAGGGTTCAATCGTTTGTTTATTTGCTCTAGATATCATTATTTTAACTCAGTACTCAATTTAGCAACCATCCATCAGTCCGAGTATGATTTTCGTATGTAAGGATAGAAAAACCCCTTAGTGCGAAAATATAGAAGGACAGCTTTATAATTCAAAGACGACCGACGCATATGCAGTGATTTGAAGGATAACTTAGTTTTTAGGGCTGACAAGCAATTAAATTATTTTCTGAAAACAAAAAACCTATACCAATTTAATGGTATAGGTTAGTATATTTTAAAGAATATCAGTCAATCTTTTCAGGACTTGACATTTTGATTCAGATCTAATTATTTAATCTTGAATGCCTTTTTTACTTTATTTACATAATCAAGTTTTTCCCATGTGAAGGTCTCAACTTTCTTAGATTTTGTGTTGCCAGATCCATCAGTGAATGTAACTGTTTTCTTTTCCGGATCTCTACCCATATGTCCATATGCAGCAGTCTCAGAATAGATAGGGTTTCTCAATTTTAATCTTGTTTCGATTGCATATGGAGTCATTTTAAAGATAGAGTATATCTTATCAGCGATCTCTCCATCATTCATTTCTATTTTGGCACTTCCATAAGTATTTACATAGATATTAGTTGGTTCAGCTACACCAATAGCGTACGAAACTTGGACTAACATTTCGTCACAAACACCAGCGGCAACCATGTTTTTGGCTATATGCCTTGTTGCATATGCAGCTGATCTATCCACTTTACTCGGATCTTTACCAGAGAATGCGCCTCCACCGTGAGCACCTTTTCCTCCGTAAGTATCTACTATGATTTTTCGTCCTGTAAGACCAGTATCACCATGCGGGCCACCGATTACAAACTTTCCGGTAGGATTTACATGATAAGTTATCTTATCTGTAAATAACTTTTTAATATTTGATTTAAGTTGCTTTCTGACTCTAGGTATGACAATATTAATCACATCATCTTTGATTTTCTTGAGCATCTTCTTGTCAGCGTCAAAATCATCATGTTGAGTAGAAACTACTATACTATCAATTCTCTGAGGCTTATTATCATCAGAATATTCGATAGTTACTTGAGATTTAGAATCTGGTCTCAGGTACTTCATTTTCTTACCTTCTTTTCTGATTGCGGCAAGGACTTGAAGGATTTTATGAGAAAGATCTAATGCAAGAGGCATATAGTTTTCTGTTTCGCTAGTTGCGTAACCGAACATCATACCTTGATCACCAGCACCTTGATCTTCTTTATTCTTTCTATCTACTCCTTGGTTGATATCCGGAGACTGCTCATGAATAGCTGAAAGTACACCACAGCTATTGCCATCAAACATGTACTCTGACTTCGTATATCCAATTTTATTGATAACATCTCTAGCGATCTGTTGCACATCAAGATAGGTTTTCGATTTCACTTCTCCCGCTAAGATTACTTGACCAGTTGTTACTAGTGTTTCGCATGCGATTTTGGAGTCCGGATCAAAAGCTAGGAAGTGATCTACAAGTGCGTCAGAAATCTGATCTGATACTTTATCAGGATGTCCTTCTGATACTGATTCTGATGTAAATAAATATGCCATATTGTAATTTTTCTTATTTTTAAAAATATAAGAATCGCAAAGGTATTAATTTTTATCCAGTTGTGCTGAAATTTAAAATGTCATTCGATCCATTATTTCTGTAGCGAATGCTTTAGCTGCTTTTTGCTGATCCTTAGCACTCATCGTTGTGTTAAATGCTACCATAAATGCCCAGTCATTTCCTACCCTCCAAACGTATTTTCCTACTACAGTTGAGTATGCACCATCATCACCAAATTCTGGCCAGTCGTTAAATTTTACATTTGCACCTGACATATTATTCTCACCGTCTGTTTTTAGACTTTGAACCATATATGTTAGGTATTCAGGTACATCATCTGCAACTTGATTTTGCTGCACTTGTACCATGACTCCTGCATTTTTGATCTCTGATCCATCCCATTTGAAAAAACAAGCACGTTGTAATTTGTTTCGCGGACTTGATCCATCAGAAAGCATAATACTAGCGGAAGGAATACCAACATATTTAGAAATCGTCTCCTGTGTTAATAAATCACATGCATCTGGGATACCAGTTTTATTGAAGTTTGTCTTGATTCCTTCTTTTGTCGCTCGAGATTCGGCACTAGTAGCTTTTGGTTTGCTATTTACAAACTCCTCGATTGCTTTGTTTCCTGTATTCTCGGTGCTCTCTGTTTTTGCCTTGTTAGAATTTGTTGTAGCAGTGCTGCTATCTGGCTTACAAGAGATAAAGGCAGTAATTATAAGAAGTAATATTATTCTCATTTTCTATTTTTTTGATATTGAAATGCAAAAATAACAATTCTTATGAGTCTATATGTTGTAATTATAATGAAGAAATTATGTGACGTAAGAATTACAAGTATTGATAGAGATAACGAATTTTAAGAATTGGTGGTCAAATATTCAAATAACTACTACGGATAAAAGTTAGGAACCTTTAAGGAACACACTATGGCCAATATTTACAACTTATTCAATAACCAAAAAATGAAAGTTATGAATCCGAATGTAAGTAAAGGAGACCAAAAGAAACTATTTGTTAAGATAGGTTTTATTCTTGTTTTGATACTCCTATTAATGATACCTAATATGCTCATACAAGGTCTGATCTATGAACGGCAAGGGTTAGAAAGTCAAACTCAAAGAGATATTGCGGCCAGTTGGGGACCAAGTCAGAAACTGATGGGGCCTGTACTTAGTATACCATATACGAATGAATACACTACAGATGAAGGTGTGAGTACACATGATCATATTTTAAGAGTGCTTCCAGAATCCCTTGAAATAGATGTCCAGTTGAATACAGAAGAACGAAAAAAAAGTATCTATAAAGCTATATTATATACAGCGAACCACAACATCAGCGGACATTTTAATAAGCCAGATGAGTCAAATTTTGGAAAGAATGTTTCTAAAATTCATTGGGCAGATGCCAAAATAGATATCGGTTTTACATCTTCTGCCAGTCTTGACAATATAGTGAGTCTAAAATGCAACAATATCAATTACAAAATGGAATCAGGAGCATCTGATAGCCAATTGTTTCCCTCAGCTATTCACGCCAATATTAATATAGATTCTTTAAATAAAACGATAACATTCGACACAGAGATAGGAATAAACGGAAGCGAGGCTATCAAATATTTACCCCTAGCTAGTAATACTAAGGTCACTATAAATAGCGATTGGGATGCGCCCGGTTTTGTAGGGTTGCCATTGCCAATGAAGAGAGAGATCTCGGAGAACGGATTCGTTGCTACTTGGAAATCGACAGAATATAATCGACCATTCAAAGATACTTGGAAAGATGAAGAGGTGCAACTAGCGCGCAGAGGAGAATCATTCGGAGTCGATTTAGTGCAGACAGTGGGGCATTATCAAAAAAATATGAGAAGTGCTAAGTATGCTCTGTTAATCATAAGTCTAAGTTTTCTCGTTTTCTTCTTTTTTGAGACTTTAAAAGGTAGTAGGATTCATCCGGTACAGTATATCTTTATCGGATTAGCCCTTTCAATCTTCTATTCATTATTACTTTCATTATCTGAGCATATTGGATTCGGATTAGCATATTTGATTGCCGCTGGAGCGGTAGTTGGGCTAATCAGTTGGTACAGTAAGTTCATGTTGAGACAAGGAAATAATGTGATGATTTTGACTTTAATTCTTGGTGGCCTTTACACATATATTTATATCCTATTACAAATGGAAGAATTTGCATTGTTAGTAGGAAGCATTGGATTATTTATGGTGTTGGCAATATCAATGTACTTAAGTAGAAATATGGATTGGTATGGTGAGAAAGTCAAATTGTCAAGTGGGAAGATGGGTGCAGCACTTAGTTAAATGAAATAGATAAAGTATATGAAAGCAAATCAGATGATTTATACAGGAGCGGGGCTTTAATTTTGTGATCAATAAGTCGTTCTCTAGTGGGAATTTGTTTCTGATTTGTTTTCTGATTTTTCTGTTGCTTGTTTATGCCAAGCACGTTTATATACTTGCATCGACATAGATTATTATCTTTTTTTAGGGAGTTTTATTATTGCCATCTTTTCAAATGTGTTGAGGGTTATCATTTTATATTTCACTCAATTCAGAATTGCGAAACATGGTTAGAGGTATGAGACAGTTGGAGACTTTATTAATCTTGCTATGCTTGTCATGTCATTTCTTATTATAGATAAGGTTATAGTTTGGAAGAGAGTGAATTCCCCTTTGGATTATCGCAGCCAAATCGCTCCTAACCATTCAATAATCAACTAAAGTTTTGAGTTTGGGATAATGACTTCTTCTGTACTTTTCTTTCCTGAAAAAGTACAGAAGAAGTCATTTTTTAAGCAAAAAATTGTTTGTTTGAAGATGAGATTATAGACTTAAACAGGAAGTCTCAGAAAATGTCAGAGCCTGGTTTGTGGCCAATGTTATTGTTTCTTTTCTTCGGTTGGTCTAGAGGGCGTATTAAATTCTTTTTATCCACCAATAAATAAATTTAATAATACAATAAAAGCTAAAATCACAAATACTCCTGAGAGGATTAGGTTAATATTCTTGGTTACGTATTCTGATTTTCTTGCGATCGTTTCCGCCGCGATGGAATAAATGGCAAACATGGCAGTACCGCCCAAGAAAACACCTGCTGCCATGAAATATACGTACGGTGCTGTTGCCGAAATATATAATTGTGCATCAAGTAATAATGCTGCGGTAAAATAATATGGTAGGCCAAGCATATTGATTGCAGACATTATGAGTCCTTCGAAATAGGCTGGCATGTTGCCTTTTTTGTCTTTTGCAGTGACTATTTTTTTCGATTTTTTATAGAAAAAGAAGGCCAATGTAATAAGGATAATTACGCCGATACGTTTTAGCCAAAGAATAATATCGGGATTAGCATCTAAGTACCTAAGAAAAGTAAATGCTAGTAGTCCGTGAATGGCGTTTATAGTTGCCGCGCCTGCCCCAAAGAGTATTCCTTGGCCACGACCTTGCTCTATCGAAGTACGAACTGTTGTCATGTTTAACATTGCAGGAGTTGCGAATCCTACAAATGCCAAAATAAATCCAATTCCTAAGTGAGTGAGTTCCATTTACGATGCGCTAGACATATTATTTATTGACCAAATTTACTTGAAAAGAATGAATTGGGGCGAGCTAATTGAAAAAACCATATATTTACATTTTCCATAATACGTAATATACAATTTGAATCCACATCTCGATCCATCAGAATCTGAATTTACTAGCGATGATAAGCAAGTAGAAAAGGCATTGCGTCCCAAGTCACTAGGTGATTTTAGCGGGCAACCTAAGATTGTAGAGAATCTAAAGGTTTTTATCCAAGCTGCAAAGCAACGTGAAGAGGCGCTTGATCATGTGTTACTGCATGGGCCTCCGGGATTGGGTAAGACGACATTGTCATATATTGTAGCCACGGAGATGGAGTCCGATATTAAGATGACATCTGGTCCTGTCTTAGAAAAACCAGGTGATCTCGCAGGTTTGTTAACAAATTTAGATGAAGGAGATGTTTTGTTTATTGATGAGATTCATAGACTTAATAATGTAGTTGAAGAGTATCTTTATAGTGCTATGGAAGACTACCGTATTGATATCATGATTGATAGTGGACCGAATGCTAGAAGTATCCAGTTGACTCTGAATCCATTTACATTGGTAGGTGCGACAACACGAATGGGACTATTGACGGCACCAATGCGTGCAAGATTTGGTATCACTTGCTTACTCGATTATTATGATGTGAAAACATTGGAAAATATCCTATTTCGTAGTGCAGAAATTTTGGAAGTGCCGATTGATTCAGAAGGAGCAAATGAGATAGCAAGAAGAAGTAGAGGTACACCGAGAATTGCAAATGCATTACTTCGAAGAATTAGGGACTTTGCCCAGATAAAAGGAAATGGCTCTATTGATAAAAAAATAGCCAGGTACGGACTCGAAGCACTTAATGTAGATGATGGTGGACTTGATGAAATGGATAATAAGATACTAAGTACAATCATCACAAAATTCAAAGGTGGTCCTGTCGGCATCAGTACAATTGCTACTGCTGTAGGCGAAGAATCGGGTACTATAGAAGAAGTGCATGAACCGTTTCTTATCATGGAAGGTTATATACAACGTACTCCGCGTGGCAGAGAAGCTACGGCAAAAGCATACAAGCATATCGGAGTTGTGTTGCCGACACAGACAGGCAGTCTGTTCTAAAGAAGATCTATAAATTGAAATAGAAAAAAATAATATAATGGCAGAAGAAAATAAAAAGAAAGGCAATCAGATGAATATCGAATTGTCGGAAGAAGTAGCAGAGGGTATCTACTCTAATTTAGCGATCATCGCTCATTCTCAATCTGAATTTGTAGTTGATTTTGTAAAGATTCTACCAAATGTACCAAAGGCAAAGGTAAAATCAAGAATTATCCTTACTCCTCAACATGCAAAGAGGCTTCTCAAAGCACTGGTGGAAAATGTGAAAAAATATGAAGCTCAACATGGTAAAATCAGTGAGCCAGAGAATAATAATAATAATTCTTTTCCGCCGATGAATTTCACACCAACAGCACAGGCGTAGGGAAATAGAGGTTATAAGATTGAAATAATATAATGTTTTGATTTCAAATAGCCAATATTGCCTACAATTTATTGGAAGAAGCGAGACTTTATCAGAGAGATAAAAGAATATATTTAGGCCTCTAATTTGAGAAATAACTTTTAGTACACCAATTACCACTAATTGTAAATTTGTGGTAATTGGTTTGATTTTACAATATTTCTATCCGCTAATTTTCCTTAAAACTTTGACTGCAAAGTAGTTTTATTACATTTTAAGCAATGTATTACTTTTGATAATTTCTGATATTATGTTGCTTTGTCTAAAGGGTCTAGATCGAATTTGATAAAGATTCTTTTGTATACTTATCGTTTATTGTTGGATGCTATAACCACTAATATGATCAAACTTAATCTTATTAGAATATAATTGCATATATAACTAGCATAGATTCAAACTATTTTATATATTTGTTTTTATTAATGTGACCAACCATTAATCTGGCATCCAAGCCTAAGATTTCTTGAGAATGATTATGTAGTAAATCAATTATTGATTTACTAGTCGAGCCGTTGAAGAAACGAAACGAATTTTTACACATAATTATAAATCTTATTCTCATGAAATCATCCACATTCGCTATTAGAATTTCGGTATTTCTTTTTGTGCTTTTCACTTCATCATCTCTTTTTAGTCAAGGGATCGAATTGAATGCAAGAGTTTATCTTGATGGCGCTATACGTAATAGTTTTGAAGTGGGGGCGACGCACAATCGACCTTTAATGAGAGATGATTTAAGATCTAATCCATTTAACAATCAAAGAGTGATTCCGGATCAGGATATATATCAAATACCATATATTGTCAATAACTATACTCAAGTAGATGTTACTTCTAAGTTTAGCCATGTCGGTTGTGGCACTTACGCTCAGTATCAGACTATACCATCTCCGTTTTCTGTATTTGCTGTAACAGGTGAAAATGCAATCGTTGATTGGATATTTGTTGAGCTTAGAGATAAAAATGATTATACGAGTGTAATCGCTACTAGAGCTGGACTACTTCAAAGAGATGGAGATATTGTAGATATTGACGGAACTAGTCCATTGTTTTTTAATGATGTCAATCCAGATTTTTTCTTTGTAGTAGTAAGACATAGGAGCCACCTAGGGGTTATGACAAAATTTCCAGTAACCTCTGAGGAAATGGAAGTCCTAATAGACTTCTCTTCTGTAGATACTCCAGTATTTGACTTTGGAAATACCAACAATCAATTTAACTATTCTGGACTAGCTCAGAAAAATCTGATGGTAAATGGGACAGAATTGATGGCTTTATGGGGTGGAGATTTTGATGCCGATGGTATCATTTGTTATCAAGCAGACAATAGCGATATAAACATATTACAATCTGAGGTTGCAGGATTTGACATGAATCTTAACCCACTTTATAAAGTTAACTACAGCGGATCTGTTGGATACTTACAAAGTGATTTTGATATGAATGGACAAGCCAAATTTACGGCTCCTGATGATGATAGAAATCTAGTTTTAGAGCAAGTTCTCTTTTATGAGCAAAACACTGAAACGAGAACAAATTTCGTGCACTTAGTAGAGCAATTACCGTAGTCGTTATAGTAATAATGATTTTCTAATAGGAGGCATTAGACAAAGAAGAAACTTTCTGAAGATTTAAGGTTCTTTCGGGAATAAGGTTTTCAAAATAAGAATGGAATCCCATCAAGACTATTGTTTTGATGGGATTTTTCTTTTTACTAAAAACAAGTTTGAGTTTCTGTCAGTGCGTATTAAGCTAAGTCTAATGAATAACGCCTCTTAGAATTACTTTACCTAGTGATGCGCTATAGAGTTAGATAGGAATAAAGATTGTCTTTTTATGCTGATAACGTAGTTCTCTCTTCTTCAATCGCAGCTCTTTTAAGTGAAATGGCTTTTATTATTTGTTGAAAAACGCTCGATAATTTTCTATGTATTAATTTAAAGAAAGAAATAGCAATTGAATGTTACGCTTTCATATTATTGCTAAGGCCTAAATTTTTGCTCGTTCGTTTGCTTTACAAGCCTCATTCTAAATGGATAAAAAAGGTTTATGTGAATATATTCCATCTGTAATGTGTTTAACGTAACGGGTATTTCTAATAATGCCATCCCAAGTACAATAACTAAATTTTGCACTTATGTTACCTTATAACTCTAAAGTGCCTCTCACCAACAGGAATAGTATCTGATATTTAATCAATTTTATGTTTTGATCCTTTTTGCAACACACACACACACACACACACACATATATATATTCAGAATGGTGAAGTCTTGGACTTTTATCTAATGTAAAGTTCAACTATCATTTTAGACTTAAATCTTAATGGAAGCTTTTAATCAAATAGATTTAGTGGTTATTATGGGTTTTATTTCTTGTGTTTTGCACCTATTATGTTTGATTAAAATCTTGAAATTGATCTATATTTTGTGCTGGAGCACTATTTTTTTAATTTTTTTATAGTCATTAAATTTATTTTATAATATATATAAGAATGTATTTATTAGCTATTTAGAGGTGTATTAATAAGTATTTGTTTTTTGTTTTTGGTCGTAACTAATTGATATGCAGTAAATATTATATGAAATAATTATGTAATATGTAAATCGTCCTTATCTTTGCTTTCATATAAGTGCTCTATTAATGTGTGCTAACCAACCATTTTTGATAGTACTTCCTACCTAGGAATTAACCATTCCGTATACCAACCACTTTTTGATAATAGATCCATGCGTAAGCTTTTGGCTTATGCCGCTAATTAAGAAATTTAATAATCACAATATTTTGGGATCGTAGAGTTTTGTTGTTGAAACTCTATCACCCAAGAACAGTAAAATTTTTAATTTTTAAAACGGATCTCATGAAGAAAATGAACTTAACCTTTCTCAAAAAACAATTTTACCAATCTATTTTTGGTATGATGTTTATCGTACTAGGAGCGTATTCCGCGAATAGTCAATGTTCTCTTGCTTGTAATGGCAATACGAACATTTCACTTGATAATATGACAGGAAACTGTCAAGCAGTAGTTACCGTAGCTATGGTAGCTGACACATCTGGTTGTTCAACTGGAGATTTTTCAGTTGTTCTTACAGATGCTTTTGGTGTAGTTATACCTAATGCTACAATAACAAACGAGCATATTGGTCAAACAATCGAAGTTGCAGTTTTGGATGCAAATTCTAATAACTCATGTTGGGGAAATATCTTTGTAGAAGATAAGCTTCCTCCAGTATTGGATTGTGCTACAGTTCCAACTGATATGACATGTTTTGATTTTGCAGACTTCGTACCTACAGCGACTGATAACTGTGATACTGATGTTGATGTATTTAGAGTTAAACCTGATAGTATCGTAGTGAATAACTGTGATGATCCCAACGTCAGTAATGAAATACTTAAAACAATTTATTCATTTTGGGTAGCGACTGATGATCAAGGATTATCGTCTGAAGTATGCATGTTTGAATTTTCAATATTAAGAATAGAAGATTTTGATGATGTAGATGGACCTGATAATTTATTACTACAAAATACTACTCATTTAGAGTGTGATAGTGTTTATAATAAATTACCGAATGGTCTTCCTTCCCCATTAGATTTAGTTGTAACTGGTCAGCCAACTATCTACGGAACTGGAGTTCCAACTATCGATGGTGTAGATTTATATCCTAATTCTTTTGAAGATTGTAATCTTCTAGTTGCTTATGAAGATACTGAATTGCCACCAATTGGTTGTGCAAAGAAAATAATGAGAAGATGGGATATCTATGAATGGTCTTGTTCTAATCCACAAAGAGATACTTCATTTATACAAATGATAGAGATCGTTGATAGCGAAGGTCCAGAGTTTACTTGTCCTGCAGATTATACTATTTCTACTAATGGCAGTTCTTGTGAGGCTACGGTAATTTTGCCTTCGATACAAGCTACTGATAACTGTAGTGCTCAAAATCAACTTACATATGGTATTTCTTATGGTCTTGGTCTACCTTTATACACAAATGGTGGTCTAGCTCAATTACAATTAGGAGAGAATATAATAACATATACAGTATATGATGAATGTCTTAACCTGACATCATGTTCTATGAAAATAACTGTTGCTGATAATACTCCGCCAGTTGTAATCTGTGATCAGAATACTACTGTAGCGCTTACATCGGATGGATGTGCTTACGTTAGTGCATCAGTATTTGATGATGGTTCTTATGATGAATGTACTAATGTTACGTTTACTGTAAGAAGAATGGATGATGGTGTACCGTGTGATACTGATTCTAATTGTACTACTGAAGATGATGAATTATTTGATGGCTATGTTAGATTTTGTTGTATAGATCAAGGTGCCGACGTAATGGTTGTTCTTAGAGCTACTGATGCAAATGGTAATGTAAATGATTGTATGGTAAATGTTGAGGTTCAAGATAAATTGGCACCAACGATTTCTTGCCCAGCAGATATCACTGTAACATGTGATTTTGCATATGATCCTACAAATTTAAGTGCAGCGTTTGGAGACTACTATGTTTCTGACAACTGTGGAAATGAAATGCCATTAGACGTAATCGATGTTACTGGTTTAAATCAATGTAATATTGGTACTGCAATAAGAACTATATCAGTAGGTGAAGCTGGAAGTCCTAACTATAGCGTTTGTACTCAAGAAATTGAGTTCTTACCTATCGATGCATTTAATTATGATGACATTACATGGCCTGAAGATCCTGCAACTATTGATGGTTGTGAAGATCCTACTGGAAGTGATTATTTACCTGAAAATCTTCCTGCAGCGTCTCAATTTCCAACATTTAATGAAGGAGCTTGTGACTTAGTAGGTGCTAATTATGAAGATCAAATATTCCCATTCAATAATCCAAATGGACAAGCATGTTTTAAAATTGTTAGAACTTGGACTGTAATTGATTGGTGTCAGTTTACTTCATATAATTACGGCTACAGTGGAGGTTATTACCCTTCATGGACGCACGTTCAAATTATCAAAGTAAATGATAGTCAAGGACCTACGGAAATTGCAACTACAGGACCTGAGAGTGTATGTACATTTGACTCTGATTGCGCGGATGGTGCAATAGAATTAGGTGCAACATCATCTGATATATGTACTGAATTATTAGACTGGTCTTATACTATATATACTGATGGAGATAATGATGATAAATTAGATGATATATTAATTATTGATAATGTAGCGCAATCATTTTATGGTAATGCTTCTAATTCAATAGATGCAAGTGGTACGTACCCAATCGGTACTCATAAAGTGCTATATACGTTCTCTGATAAGTGCGGTAACTTAACAAGTAAAGAGTTTGTTTTCTCTATTGTTAATTGTAAAGCGCCAACAGCATATTGCCATAATGGTCTTGCAGTTGATCTAATGGAGAATGGAAACGGTGGAGGAACTGTACAAATGTGGGCTACAGATTTAGACGCGGGAAGTTCACACCCTTGTAATTACGAAGTGTATATATCTTTTGATTCGATAGTAGTTTCTGCTACAGGAAATGTTGATGCTGGAAATGGTGTATTAATCAACGTTAATAACGGAAGAGAATTTACATGTGATGAGTTAGGTGATAATTTTGTAAATGTTTGGGCTGGAGTTGTAACTCCTGAAGGAAATGTAATACAATCTTATTGTGTAGCTACATTAAATGTTCAAGATAATATGGGTATCTGCCCAGATGGATTAGGAATGAGAGTAGAAGGTAGTATTGCAACTGCAAACAATGTAGAATTAGAAAACGCTGAAGTTCAATTGCTAGGTAGTGAGTTGGATGCAACGATGACTAATGAAACTGGAAATTATGCATTCCCTGCAATGCCTGTTGGAGGAGCTTATTCAGTATCTCCATTAAAAAATGATGATTATGTAAATGGAGTGTCAACACTTGATTTAGTTATGATTCAAAGACATGTTCTTGAGCTAGAATTATTAACTAATCCTTATAAGATTATCGCTTCAGATATCAATAATGATGAGAAAATAACAGCACCTGATTTATTACAATTGAGAAAATTGATCTTAGGTACAATTACAGAGTTACCTAATAACGGATCATGGAGGTTCATTGATGCAGACTACGAATTTGTAGATCCATCTAATCCTTTTGATAATAACTTGCCAGAATCATACGATATAGAAGCACTTAATTCTGATATGAATATTGATTTCGTAGCGGTAAAAGTTGGAGATATTAATGATAATGCGGTTGCAAACTTCACAGATTTGAGTACATCTTCAGTAAGAACTGAAAACTCAGTATCAATGAAAGTTGCAAACCAATCTTTCGAAGCTGGAGAATTAGTTACAGTACCAGTTACTATCTCAGAAGAGATGGTAGCAACAGGATTACAATTCACATTGGAAACTGGTGCAGGTCTAGAATTTGCAGATGTAACTTCTGAGTCAATCAGCATTTCTGATGAAAATATTGGATTTGCAACTTTAGAGAACGGTGTTATAACAGTAAGTTGGAACCATGCAACTGGCGTATTATTAAATAACGATGATGTAGTAATGGAATTTGTTTTCAGAACAACGAAATCAGGTTCAATCGCTAAAGCGTTAAATATATCTTCAAACTTGGTGAAAGCTGAGATATATAATGGAGGTCTTGAAACTATGGATATCGAGTTTGCAATAGAAGGAAGAGATGAGTTAGTAAGTGAGTTTGTTTTACACCAGAATGTACCAAACCCATTTTCTGCGGCAACTGATATCACATTCGAATTGCCAGTAGGCAAAGCGGGTACTCTTACAGTATATGATATGACTGGAAAAGTTGTGTCTAGAATACAAAGAACGTTTGAAAAAGGAACCAATCAAATCACTCTTAATAGAGCTGATCTAGGTGCAGCAGGTGTACTTTACTACCAATTAGAGGTAGGAGAATACATCGCATCAAGTAAAATGATCTTGATTGATTAAAATATACATGTAGGTAAATTCTACTAAAGATTTACTGTTTTTGGGATAGGACCCTCCTTCATTAATTTGGAGGGGGTCTTTTTTTGTATTCAAGTAATAATAGACGAAGGCATTTGATTTGATACTTATTCTGATTTAGTCGGCTTATTCTTTCAAATTATCGTTTCTAAAATGAACTACATCTAAGGCTTGCGCATTAGTTATTGTCTAAGCATATTAATACATTTGCTGATCTTTTGGATTCAGGAGATAAATAAATGGACAAAAAATAAAAATGGCAAGAATAGTAGGTGTTGATTACGGAACGAAGAAGTGTGGAGTGTCGGCGACTGATTCGATGCAGATTATTGTCACGGCAATTGGTACATTTGCAACATCTGAATTGTTCCAATACCTTAAGACCTATATTGTAGAAGAGAATGTGGAGAAAATTGTGTTTGGTAAGCCAGCTCATAAGGATGGAACAAGCACATTCTTACAAGAACATATTGATATATTTGTAAGTAAGTTGGAAAAAGAATTTCCAGATCTTGTTGTTGATTTTCAAGATGAAAGAATGACATCGGTAGAGGCTAAAAGTATAATCCTCCAAAGTGGAATAAGGAAGTCAAAAAGAAGGGATAAAAATTTAGTAGACAAAATAAGTGCGGTATTAATTTTACAAAAGTATTTAGGCCATATTTAAAATAGATTGTAGCCTTTTTTACTTAGTTTTTAAATATTGCAATTGAAAAAATAGAATAGATGATATTACCAGTATATGCATACGGTCAGCCAGTATTGAAGAAAGTAGCTCAAGAAGTAGATCCTGATTTTGAAGGTTTGGGCGATCTTCTTGAAGACATGTGGGAGACGATGTACCATGCAGAGGGTGTTGGTATTGCGGCACCTCAGATTGGCAGGAGTTTGAGGATCTTTTTAGTAGATACTGTGCAGGCGATGGAAGAGGGTGATGAAGAGAAAGGGATCAAGATTGCATTTATTAATGCTCAGATTCTTGAAGAAGATGGAGATCTCTGGGCATATGAGGAAGGTTGTCTAAGTATTCCTAATGTAAAAGGTGATGTTGAGAGAAGTAAAAAGATTAAAATTAAGTATCAAGACGATAACTTCAATGAGTTTATTGAAGAATACGAAGGTATAAATGCAAGGGTAATTCTTCACGAGTATGACCACATTGAAGGTAAGTTGTTTACTGAAAAACTGAAGCCTTTAAAAAAGAAAATGATAAGTAGAAAGCTTGACCAGATCAAAAAAGGAAAGGTGAAAGCAGATTATAGGTTAAGATTTTTTAAATCGAGATAGGATTATTTTCTACCAAAGTCAGCAGGAATTTCTCCCCAATTTTTAGTATCCCATTTCACAATTGGATTTTTATATGTGTTGGCTTTTAACCAAGAAATAGCGCGATCCATCATGTCAAAGAGGTTCTCATTTCGTGAATTTTTCTTTAGAGTTGTCTTTACTTTTTTATTTCTGACCCAAGCCATTGCTGTTCTTGAGTCCGTATAAATAGGAGTATCTTTTCCAATCTTTTTTAGCATTGCAAGGGCATGCACAAGCGCTAGAAATTCTCCAACATTATTGGTGCCGTCTTTATGGGGCCCTTGGCGGAAAATCTCTTCTCTACTTATTGTATGTACTCCACGGTATTCCATCAAACCTGGGTTTCCGCTACACGCAGCATCAACCGATATACTGTTAGAAATGATTTTATCACCAAACTTAGCTAAGTCTTGTTGGCCCTTTACACTTTTATTTGATTTTGAAGTAAGCCCAATATGCTTTGTATATGGATCAAGGAATGCATCATGAGCTTCATCTCTCGTTTTGAAGCTCTTGTACTTTGCTGCAGGGAAGTTTTTCGTCTGTTTGAGACACTCATTCCAATTGTCATATACTCCTGGATTATGACCTGCCCACACTACATAGAATTTTCTTCCTTTGCTCAAAATTTATTCTTTTGAATTACTTAGTATAAATAATTGTTTACGTCTACTTTTGTACAAAAGTAAAATAATCAATTTAGATCAATTACAAATTCTGATTTTTGAAGAAAATAAAGAGAACATGATTAAAGACTCGCATGCACATATATATTTAGAAGATTTTGATGAAGACATAGAAGAGGTTATAGCTGAGGCTATGTCAGTTGGGGTTAAGGAGATATATATGCCTAATATTGATAGCTCAACTATAGACAGAATGCATAGCATTGAGGATCGTTTTAGTAATTGTAAATCAATGATGGGACTTCATCCATGTTATGTAAAAGAAAATTACAAAGAGGAGCTAAGTACAATAGAGGCAAATCTTAAAAACCGAATGTATAGCGCGATAGGAGAGATAGGAATTGACCTCTACTGGGACAAAACTTTTGCCGAGGCGCAATTTGAAGCGTTTAGATATCAAATTGAGCTATCGAAAGATCATAAGATAGGGTTTGCTATACACTCTAGAGATGCTTTGGATGATACTATCAAAATAGTTTCAGAAATGCAAGACGGTAATCTAAAAGGGATATTTCATTGTTTTAACGGATCAATAGAACAGGGGAAGAAAATTATTGACCTTGGTTTTCATTTAGGTATTGGTGGAGTAGTCACATATAAAAATGCTGGAGTAGATAAAGTGGTTGCACAACTTCCAATTTCTTCTATGGTGTTAGAGACGGATAGTCCATATTTATCGCCAGGCCCTAAAAGAGTAAAACGAAATGTGCCATCACGGATTCCATTAATTATTGATAAAATGGAAGAAGTAATGGATATTGATCGCAGTGAGATTGCCCGAATTACTTCCATAAACTGTGAAAAAGTGTTTTCGTATTAAATTATTAACCACTTAACACACCAAATGATAATGGATTTGAATCTTAGTAATAAGCAATTAAAAATATGGTAAATTAGAATGTCCGCGCAATCAGCTAATCTCAGATTTAATTGCAATTTTTGAAAATAGTAGCAGTTTCCTTTTGTAATCACGTTGGTTTTTCCATTTTTGCAACATTATAGGAGAGTTGGCCGAGTGGCTTAAGGCGCTCGCTTGGAAAGCGTGTATACCTCAAAAGGGTATCAAGGGTTCGAATCCCTTACTCTCCGCTAAGTAAGTATAAGGGAATAAAGATTCTCATGTGCTTATAAATATTTATTTGATGCGTAAGTGAAAGTGTATGAAATTATATGACACCATGTATTTTATGCGTTAAATAAAAACAAGACTTTTTGAAAAAATATCAATGTAGTTGCACTACTTTAGAGAATATTTATAATTTTAGTGTTTCATTGAAAGTTAATCTTAACATACTAACAGAAAATAATTAAATCATGCGAAAGTTATTTGTACTCTTTGGAGTGTTTGTTTTTGCCTCTTTTTTCGGGGCTATTGAATCCTTTGCTCAAGCTGCTGCTGTAGAGCCAGGAACTGGCTTTCAGGGCCTAAAAGAAAAGTTCATTGAAGGAGATTGGTTCTTCATGAGTTTCGTACTTGTATGTCTTATCTTAGGATTGGCATTCTGTATCGAAAGAATCATTACGCTCAATATTGCTACAACTAACACAGACAAGCTGTTGGCAAAAGTGGATGAAAGACTTGCTGATAATGATATGGATGGAGCATTAGAAACTTTAAGATCTACTCCAGGACCTACGGCTAGTGTATTATTAGAAGGATTGAAAAATTCACATAAAGGACCAGGAGCTGTTGAGAAAGCTATTGTTTCTAACGGTTCTGTACAGATGGGGCTATTAGAGAAGGGACTTGTATGGA
>JAVCKV010125004.1:0-19331 GCA_032274145.1 Herpochondria borealis | reverse complement strand
TTTCAGTTCAAGATCCTGTCTCACCTGGAGGGCAGAGGGGGTTCACTTCGAGTCAGCGACTCGTCGCCCTGGAGCACGCGCGCCGCCACCAGCGGTTTGCTAGCCACCTCAAGAGCCACGGGTGCCCGGCTAGGGATGGTCGATCGATACTGCATAAGGAAGAGGCGGGTAGGGGCGACCGGCTAGGGGCGCCCGGGTAGGGGCGCCCGGCAAGGGCAATGCCGGCGCGGTGGAGATTGATCAGGTGCCAGATGTGTGATGGAGTGGGCTGATGGGTCCGCGTTGGTAGTTTTAAAAATTCCTAACCCCGTCAGTTCGCTTGGACATCGTCTCCATTTTGGTGTGGAAGCCTTTTGTGGTGCCGTTGGTTTTAGTGAACCACGACATGGCGACGAAGGGCTGTAGCCACAATTCGAGTGTGTGGCTTATGCCCGTATTCGCTAAATATGCTTTACATGCTATCGCATGGGTATTGTGGCCAATGAAGCGAAAGTCAGCAGCGATGCTCTTGCACGCCATCAGCACATAAGTGTATTGGTATGTCGTAGGCTCCGTGCACCATCTGCAGCGGCGCTTAAGGAAAAGCTCAAACTGTCTCCAGTAGCTAACGCGGCGTCAGTTTCGTAATAGACAGTATCGATCTGCTGATCATTCTTATCTACCAAATCAAATTCAGCCTGGACGCATCTGACTTTTCGAGTCGAATTATTCAGCACAGTGCCATCTATAGTCTTCCCATCCCAATAACTTTCAATAACTATGACATAGCCCCCACCCATATACCCTTCTTTATGCGCAACAATTGCTCCAGTAACTAATGCGGTAATGCCTACTATGACTAGTAGCCCGATAGTTAGTGATCTCATAGGAATTTCTCCAACGAACTAAAATGGTTAATTGATTCGAACTCGGGTATTAAGTAATTTTTTTGGATTTTACTGTCTAGTTTGTGATTTCAATCTCTAACGCACTTATCGCGTCTTGTTGTCCTTGAGAAGCAGCTTTCTTCATCCATTTTTCTGCCTCAGTAGAATTTTTATCGACTCCTTGTCCTGTGGCGTAGAACACTGCAAGGTTATACTGTGCATCAGCGAAACCTTGCTCAGCTGCTTTTCTGTACCATTTGAAGGCTTCTGAATAGTCCAACTCAACACCTTCTGCGAAGTTGTAACTGATTCCTAGGTTGTATTGCGAACTAGCGTGTCCTTCCTCTGCGGCCTTTCTATACCATCGTGCGGCCTCTGCAAAATCTTGCTCAACACCTTCACCTCTGGCGTATTTAATCGCTAAGTTATGCTGAGATCCGAGATGTCCTTGCACAGCGGCTGCCCAATACAACTTAACTGCCTCT
This sequence comes from Herpochondria borealis, assembly GCA_032274145.1. Lineage (NCBI taxonomy): Eukaryota > Rhodophyta > Florideophyceae > Ceramiales > Ceramiaceae > Herpochondria > Herpochondria borealis. Next base: position 17,980 of record JAVCKV010125004.1, on the reverse strand, counting down.
GCATGGCTCTGTTGCACATGAGCACCGACATCATAAAGATAACCTAAATCATGCTGCGCCAACATGAACCCCTGATTGGCGGATTTTCTATACCATCGATAAGATTCAGCGAGGTTTTTTGCTACCCAACTCCCATTAAAATAAATTAAGCCTAAGTAGTACTGTGCCTCTGGTAAACCTTGCTCAGCTGATCTTCGGTATAGCTCAAAAGCTCGGTCTATATCTTGTTCGACGCCTTGGCCATTTCCGTATAAGTAGGCTAAATTATGCTGCGCTACCGCACTACCTTGTATCGCCGCTTTTCCCCACCAAATTGCGGCCAAACTGTCATTTTTGTCTACGCCTTCACCCACACGATAGAGAATCCCTAGAGCGACTTGAGCTCTAACGTATCCCCTCTCTGCAGCTTGTGTGTAGTAGGCAGCTGCAACTGTTTTTTTATCTAACGCCTCTAAACTATTTGCCAGCAAATAGAGGTAACGAGCGTCGTTAGATGAACTAACTGCTACCCCACAAACGTCTATCGCTTTTTGCGCAATTTCTTCGGTCAGCTCACTTTCATTGAGCCATTCGGTGTCAGTACAAGCCTTAAAGTCTTCACCGTGTACCGACATTGTGGTGAGTAGTGATAGAGCTAAAGCACTCAGCCTCATAGATCTATTTTTCATCTTAGTTACCTCCAAATTGAAATGGAGCGTTGCTTACGAACTGACAATTTTTATCGTTCAGTGCTCCTACTATGACTAATGCGTCAGCAACTAAAAAGTTTGAGAAGAATTAAAATAAATTTGTGACTAGGCTGATATCACAACTCTTGAGCCCACGATTTGAAGCGTCGAGGGGGCGCTGTTGCAACCCTGTTTGAAGGATGATTTGCAATAACAAAGCGAGTTAGCTAATTCATCGTCGAACAGGCGGGTTGACTTCTATCGCGCAACCCACACCTCTCTGACCCGGTTATTCCGTACCAGGGCAGACCAAACTGGCCCGTAAGACCAAACAGTAGAATTAGCTAACGGAAATACAACGTCTGGGTCGCCTTCTTCCACGGTAAGTTCGAATGTTGAGCGTGAGACATTGGCCGTCAGCGAGACAAGCTCTACCTGATAATCGATGGCCAGCACAGTATCCCCTGTATTATGTCTGAATATATCGAACGCGACGGGCCCTAATATCCGACTTTGATGCTGCCAGCCGGACAGTGCATTTCTGGTCGCTATTGCATCGATACTCGCCCCGACGGAGATCGGCGCTGGCCAGGGGGCCGGCTTTAAATTGGAATCAATATGCTCACGTAAACAGGCTTCCGCTTTCTCGGTTTGTCGACAGATAATCTCTCGATAAACGTTGGGTACATTCATACGCTTGCTTAGTAAACGTTGTAAATAAGGTTTAGCTTTGCCGTGTCTGTTACGCTCTAACAGCAATCTGGCAAAGTTGAATACTACATTCTCTGGCGCATTCGCTGTATCAGCAATCTCTTGAAGCAGCTGACTAACACGTGGCCACATATCTATATCAGGTTCTTGCTCGAGAATGATTAACGCTCTTAGCCCCTTTAGCTGAAGAGAATCAGGGCTAAAAAGAAGTGCATCCTCTACTGTTGCTCTCGCATGAAAGAACTCCCCTAAATACATATGGGCAGCTATTAGATTAATTCTGGAAACGACATTATCAGAATCAAGTGCAATAGCTTGTGTCAGTAGAGTTACCGACTCCTTAAGTAAACGTTTCGCAGTTGCAGATAGCTGCTCATTCAAGCCCCGATCCAGTCGCAAGCCTGCTTCGTCTTCCAACAGCGTTGGTATCCAGTAACGATACGCGAGTGAAGGTTGCATGGTTTTTCTCGCTAACTGAATTTTGATGTAGGCAAGATTGTTTAGCGCCTGCTTGGACGGGTATTGACGGTGAAAAGCTTCAACAAGATAGGCCGCATCCTCATAACGTCCGAAGTGCGCCAATTTAACGCCAAAATTGAACAAATCGACTTCTCGATCCAGAACGGCTAATCGCTCTGTTAAAAATCGGGTACGTAGTTGTGCAGAATGGTGAGTCTCGTCAACACGGGTACGCGTTTGCTCCACCCAGTGATCCAGGAAGCCACTGGAGGCACCTTCGGTGCTTAATATACGGTTGGTTTTATATCCGCCCAGGGCTGCATAGATAAAACCTTGTTCGTCTGCTTTAAGTTCTCGGTCTTTTATAGACTCGATATTTAATGAAGACTTTGATAACTCAGATCTTAAGAGCACGATGAATTGATCGGCATCGCTTCCGGAGAGCGCCGCGTGCATTCGATGGTGCCACATGTCGAGATTGGTCAGATGCGCTAGTTCGTGACCCAATACAAACGCCATCCAGGCATCGGCAGTCTCCAGATCATTGTTAGCATAGATAACATCGAGTGCCCCTTTCGATAAAACGATATTGCCATCTGCCAAAGCAATGGCCCATGGACGTTGCGGGCTCTTGACAATGAGCAACTTTGCCGACAGTGCCCCACCACCACCGATCCGTTTTAGGTTATTGAAAATGGACAGAGTGCGACCATAGAAGGGACTATCTGCCTCTTTGACCAAGCCATACGTCTCGACGTAGGCACCTGACTCTGCCAACAACCCTTTAGCCTGTATTACCCCCGGCACTGCCAGCAACAGGAAGACTGTTGCCAAGACAGGAATGCTTGTGCGATTCATATTCACAGTATAATCGCGCTACTGAACCACTAATCGAATACGAGTTAACAGCGCATTAATTTTCCGTGCATCTGCAATCGATGGTTCGTGTGAAGAACCAAACTGAGACAACTCCTGTAGTAGCTCGTTTAAAATTTCACTCTGGCCGTACCCGGCTCCAATTGAATCAAGGGACCGGATGTTGTTGAGTGCGTCGCTGAGTGTTTCGACATGTTGGCTGTCAATGGCATAGTTCGCAGCCAGGCTCACATTCTCAATGCGCTGCCCTAGCTGAAACATACTTGCTCCATCATCTTCTGCATAGATTGACTGGATTTCATGCGAGAGCCCATCCAAATGCTCGGCCAATTCTTTCGCTTTAAACTCTGCTTCTGAAAGCTCTGAAATTAGATCGTCAAGTGACTCCTTAACCAGCCCTGTTTCTACTGCAGAGTAATGCTCCAACAACTCAAGGATCTCTTTACGTCGATCTAAATTGACTCCAGCTGCAACGATCGATACATCAGTAACAAGCATTCCGAGATCAAACATTCGTCCTTGGTTGGTTTCGGTGTTACTAAACCCCATCGAAGCCAATGTGTTGCTCTCCATATAAGCTACCATCGCATCGGCTTCTTTAAGCATGCTGACCGGCACATGACTGGCAGAAGCGAGTGTATTCAATTCCGAAGACTCACTGTTGTATAGAATTGGCGTAAGTGCAATTGCGAAAACCATAACAGCCATAATCGGTACAGCTCGCCTCAAGGAAACAGCACCCAGACCGCCGAGATTTATAGCTAAACCAGATCGCATCCATTCAATTACTTTAGACGGGCTACGAAACACGGTCGAAAGAAAAGAACCCAGTGAAATTGATGTCCTCTCGATAGAAGACTCCGCCAGCTTCTGATCTTGCTCTAACTGGTTCAGAAGCGATTCACGTGAATCCCGCATGGCGATTCTTTCCATGAGCTCATTTATTTGGACATTATGCGCAAGGGATTGATTGAATGAAGCCTTCGACCGATCGGCCTGGTATTGGCGATAGAGTGTTTCTGGGTCCACTTTACTCATTTCATCGATCCAGCGCTTGAAACTGAACGCGACGATTTACTGCGGCTTTTGGATTACTCTTGTTATACAGTTCCGACTCACCTTTACCGACAGGATGCAAGCGAGAAGCATCAATATCGAAACGGCTGACGAGATACCGCCGTACAGCGAGCGCTCGTTTTTCTGATAGTTTTTGATTGTAGACTTGGGATCCTACTGCATCTGTGTGTCCTTCGATAATCAGCGATTCATTGGCATAGTGATCTTGCGAAAGCAATCGACCCAATGCGTCTAAATAAGGCTGTGACGCTAGCACGATGTCCGTTTTACCAAATTTGAATTCGATTAGCATGGCCGCAATTCCTGTAGCGCCAATACCATTTGAAGAAGCTTCTTGCTCTTGACCAATAACAATCGATCGAGTTCTGGGAGGGAAGAGTATGTCAGCCAGCTCTTCGACCGAAGGTGGCTCGGTAATTATTTCCGCTGTCTGGGCAAACACAATTGACGGTTGAGCAACTATCGTAGCGAGCACCGACGCAATCACACAGACGTGAAGCCATCGCTTAACAACAACGCCCACATTTTGTATATTCGTCAATTGATAAGTTGTGATATTTTTATTCATTCGGTTTTCCCTTGAAGTCATCGCGCTTATATTGAACTCGACGGCTAGTGTGTTGTTCGCTGTCTTAGTGGGATTAACGGATCAGTCTTCAAAAAGTTTTAGTCAATTAAAAGTAATTACAAACAGTGTTGTATTTACCTAGCCTAGGCCTTCAGCCAGGCTCTTCTGTGCAGAGCGATAGCGTGTTTTCATGGTATTAACCGGAACTCCCAAAATGGCAGCAAAGTAATCCCACGTGTAATTTTTTTGTTTGCTAACGCGGTTTGATTGAGTCCAAACTAAAAATATCAGTTGCTGATCTGCATCAAGCTCAAGTTTGACCTCGCAATTGTCCGAAGCGGTAGCACTACCACCCAATACGCTTTGCATACATTTGTCGCGGGCGGCTTCGAAAACATCCCAGGTCCGCTCTGCTGTCATTCCGTTTAATTCCGCAAGCTGATTCCACTCAAGATGTTTTTCCGGTTCCCAATACTCGGACTCGTGCTTGAGCAACCAAGCCATTCGCTGTTCAACAGGTAGTGCAGGTATCAACTCAGTTACCATTCTTTCAATTAGCTGAGAGCTTGCGATATCTCTTTCCGGGTCCTCGTTGTCCGGTTCAACATCAAGCACATCGTCTGAGGTGGCAAAGTACTTGCCGCGAGTTCCTGATTGCCGCCAATGGTCCTTGAGAATATTGCTGGCAATGGTGGAAAGATACTGTGGGAATTTTCCTTCGTCTTGGTAATTGGCTAAGTTTCGAGTGACCTGTAACCATAACTGTTGCGACAAATCGCTGGCATCCGCTGGGTTACCGGTTTCTCTGGAAAATCGTTTAAATAGTCTGTCGTAGTGCCGTTCAATTAGGATTCGAATGGCGGTCTGATCTCCCATTTCGGTGTAGAGACTGATCAATTCTCCATCTGATTTATCGACCAACATTCGAAGCTACCTGTATTAGTGATTTTTTTCACCGATCAAAACCGCCTAACTTCAAGCTTTTCGGTGTGCGCTTACTGCGACTATACAATATAACTGTCACGCAAATTCACACCCATAAACTTGTTAGATAACAACTGTTTACTGCACCTCGATTTGTATGGTTTTCTGCAGCGGAACCACCTCACCGACCTTCTTGTAAAAGTCATACACTTGAGCAAGGCTGCTGATCGGCAAGGGCTGCAAATCCTTCTCCCGCAAAGGAAAAGGCAGTTTCTTCTCAATGTCCGTATAGCTAGCCAAACACATCACGCCCTCGGCATACCCGGCACGATCCGCCTGGATAGAAAATTTTTCGGTTCCGGGAATGCTCAAAGTTGTTTGAGCTGAAATCAAACTGGATGGCCGATATCGATTAGGAAACAGTTTGAACACTTGCCCGTCACCTTGCTGGTAGTAGCAGAAAATATGAGCATCCATGGTAGGTGTAAGCGTGAGATTTATGGTTTCTCCTGCCTTATACACCACCGGCTTGTCTCCATGATCTGTGCTAAAGGTGAAGTCGAGATCCGCTGTGTGAGGATTGTCGAGCACGGCTACATGCTGCGCCACTTTTACAAGCTTTCCTGACTCATCACCCTGACTAATCTCCAGATTGATTTCCTCATCCGTCTTGCTTCGCGTCAATAGTTGAATGTGCTGAATGGCTACCGGTGTGGGATCCATCATAAGTTGGTAATACAACATGAAATCCATGGCGTTGTTGGCCACCAACCCTTCTCGCTTTTTATAGAGTGATATGGCTTTACGAAATTCTTCACTATCGTGACCGTCAACGTCACCCTTGAGGTAGCCAATTGCAATTAATTTACTCTGAATGAACTTACGCAGCTCGTTCGCATTCAGAGCGTCGTACCAGTCTTTTAGTTGGGCCTGTACACCAGGGTTGGTCGCGCTGATGTCCAGACACTCCCAATACGGAATCTGAGTAAGTCGACCAACTAACTCGATAGCACCGAGTTCAATCAAAGTTCGAACTGAATGGTGAAAACCTTCGCTATTGTCATTAGCAATACGAAACAGAGCGCCCATTTTTCGAATTTCTCCACTGATATCCGTGGCAGTGCCTCGACGGATTACCGCAATGGAGTTACTGGAATAGATACCGGGCAACAATTGCAAATTCCGGACAGTGCCCAGATTTAAATCCAAAGACACAATGGAGGCGATCCTGTCCCTACTGTGCTCCACACCAAACGCACCTTTAAATCTGACACCTCCACCTATCTGGTCGAACTGTACACCTTTATCAATTTGCGCTGCACTCAACCGGATAAAGAAATCTGGCGACTCGAATTTTTTTGACGCGTGGTAGGTGTGGAATGCAGTTATGTCGTTGAGGTCTGCGCTCATGGTGACAACACTGAATGCCTTACTCTTGCGGGACATGGTGGACAGGGCCGTCAACAACATATCTTTGGTACCTGCAACCTCCGAGGTAGGGTCCTTAACTTCCTGTGTTCCAAGCAGTAAATTCGAGATGCCATAGGTAGCCAACTTGCCATCCATGCAACGTAAAGATTCGGTAAAGTTGGTAATGGTTCGTTGCGGTGCCGCATCAGGCGTAGCGGTTAAACGCGCACTGCTGGTTGCTTCAAGTACAGCCCGCTGTGGGGGTGTTGCGCAGGCACTCACCAGCAATGAAGCCATAAACGGCAACAAGCTCACCGCTCTTTTTAGTTTTATTGTTTTAATAGTCATGTTTAGAAGTCTCGGCTTGCAGCAGATCGTCAAGGGGGGATTACTGACAAAGATTGATGATGTCGCCAATAATAATGATGTCCTGACTACCTCCAACCAGAGAGCCGTCAGACACAGAATTGCCGATTTGGGTCGTACAATCCTCGACGGAATCCATTGATGCCCCGATTTCGCCGCGTACTGTTTCTCCTGCTGTCATTCCCCTGAGTCGTGCACCGATAACTTTGTTCATACTCGCATTCTCTATCGTCTGGCGAATATTCATCTCCTCATAGGACGAGGAGCACTCAGCATTGATAGAAAATAATAAGGCAATTGAAAATAAGACCGGGATATGTAGTTTCATGGATTAGCTCCGCTTTTGCGTGTTTGCTTTTACTGTCTAACGCGGCTGAACCCAAATAGTTTTAAAAATATGAAATATCGACATTAAATTTCTCTGGCTGATGGATGGACTTTATTTCCGCCTAGAAATCGCCGATGGCCCCGATTAGTACCTTGCCAGGCACCCCGAATCCACCAACTCCAGCAGCCATATTGACGACATTTCCGGTGACGATATTCATGGAAATCCCTCCCGCTACGGTGTTTTTAACGGTACCAATTTTCACTTTCCCTTTCATTCCAGCCCCGAGGGTCGCACTCAGAATACTGCCGGTTACCACTCCGATATTGACTGATCCCAGCGCACTGTTTTCAACAGCACCAACGCCGATTTCGTTTAGTGCACCAGCCCCAATGGCCGTTCCAATGATATTGCCGGTCACCACATTGATATTGGCCCTGCCAGCGATGTTCGAGTTGTCAATACTTGCCGCATCAATCGTGTTTTCTGAACGGCTGCCTAAGCTTACGCTAACCACGTTTTGCGCAGACACCTGGAGATCTGCATCGAGACCAATATTAGAATTGCCATGAGTCAGCCCGATAGGCAGTAAGACAAGCCCACTCGCGACTATTCTGGATACGTATTTATTCATTATCATTCCCTCACACTGCCCGCAGCAGTTGTTTGTTTGAATTGATTTTCTTCACTTTCTAACGATACAAAATAGTGAATTTCTACTTTTTTTTAATGCTTGAAACACGGCTCAAACAGGTAATTGGTAATGATTTACCACGGGCCTAAAGACAGCTTGCCAGTGTGGATGCCGACCCGGAAATACAGATTGAAGCGTTACCTTTCAACGACCGACTCTGAATTGTCCCGACGTTACCAAGCACGATAGTCGCGTTTCCGGAGGCCTTAACTGACAGCTCATCGACGATCCCCTTAACTGCGATAGTTGAGTTTCCTGAAATTGAAAACTGCCCGTCAGATATAGAGCTACGACCTACATTTAAGCCACTATTTCCACGTAGTCTGGCTTTTAGGACACCGTTAATATCGGCTAAACCCAATCGACCATTACCGCTTAACTCAATCTCTAGATGATTGACCGATTGGCCCTCCAGCGAGCCAGACCCATTAAATTTCAGATACTCCAAGTCGGTCTGTATCTCAGCCTGCCCCGAATACCGGATAAAACTTAACGACGTTTTTTCAGGGACTCTTATCTCCAACTGAGGTCGATCACAACTGTTCTCATCACAACCGCTCCCACTCAATACTAAGTCGCCTAGTATGAGCAACCCACCGATCTGGAGAGTAGTTGTGTTTTCGTTCAGATTGTTCGTTAGCAGATGCAGTTGATTCAACGAAATAGTGCCCACAGTCCCTTTATTTGACGCTGACAAACTCAGTTCACCAGAACGTCTATCCGTACTGAGATACGCTGAAGTTGTATTGATTAATCTCCAACTTACAGCCTCATCGTTGCTCTTTATAACTTGAGTATCAAGATGTCCGATATCTAATACGATTAATGAAACTCCGGTTTCCCGGTTTTGCTGAGTATTCTGCCCATCGTCGTTGTCACTACCAGAATCTGCTGATACGCCAGTAACTAACAGATAGGACAATACCAACAGACATGAAATGCTTTGGGCATTCATAAGATATTCCGAGGGGAGGGGATACAGCAGCCCGGAATCGGGCCGCTTTTTGGCTAAGAGCCTTGGTTCGGGCTATTTGATAGCGCCAAGGCTGATCTCAGCAGAGTTACCTGTACCAATGGCAGCAGCGGTAACATTGGCGGCAGTCACTTGAATAGACACATCCCCACCGACTTCACTGTCGGCGACGCTGCCCATATTTATTTCGGCAGTATTGTCAGAGCCGATGGCTGCTGCTGTTACGTTCTCGGCATTGACCCGAATGCTAACGTCGCCTCCGATTTCGCTATCGACTATAGCACCTGCGCGAATTTGACAACTGTTATCGCTGCCAATTGCCGCACAAGTAACGTTCTCCAAACTGATTTCCATCTCGACATCGCCACCGATCTCTGATGCAGCATGAGCGCCGAAGGTGGCTAGTTGGATACTGGCTCCCAAAAGTACCGCCGATGCTGCTGGTACCTTCCGAGCAATTGTGGAAACGAAGGCAGATGCTACGATGTTTTGAAATTTCATTTTTATCTCTCAATTGTTGAATGACTAAGGAAGAGATCAGAAACAACATTAGAGATGTCATTCTCTGCTCTTGCTATGACTAATGCGTCAGCAACAAAAAAGTTTGGAAAAAAAGAAATTAATTAAAAATAATTTTTTACTGCAGTTCGAAGCTCACCCGATCAGCCGTATCGATCGGATTGCTGTCAGGATTAATATCCAGAAAATCGAACGCTGCATACCGGGATGGATTGATTTGATTGTATATCCACGCGCCCACTTGAGCGGTGTAGGTGCCAGGTCTCAACTCAGCTCCGGCTTCGTCAGAGCTCAATATCATACGGAAATTGCGTGTCTGGTTGGCTGAGAAAATACTGGTACCGATATTGTCTGTCCAGCTATCAGAGTTGGAGAGAAAATTGTACTCCCCTCCATTATCAGCGCTTATATTGACAAACACTTTGGCACTGATGGGTGCCCCCAGTTGCTCTGTCAGGGAAAAAACTAATTCGAATTGAGGGTCATCGGTAGCAGTGGTTGATTGTTCGATATAGATAGGTGAACTCAAGAGAAGATGACCTACCGCCACGTTAAAGGAGATCGGATTCTGCATTGTGGAGTCATCAGCAACTTGCATACGTGCAAAGGCCGATGCCGCAGCACCTGGCGCACTCTCATCAACTCGTATTTGATAACTACCACCACGCCCATACACAAACATCCCAGTTCTATAGGTAATCGTTTCACCGGCCGAAAACATCTCTCCTGTATTACTGGAAATTTGCGCAAGCATTTCTCTAGAGTCACCGGTGAGTAATTTCGTATGCAGCTCAATTGCTACTGGGTCTTCAGACCCCTGAGTTTCACTAAAGGATAGGCTCAGCGACACGTCCATGGCACCGGGTATCGCTGTTGGCGCGATATCAGATATAACAACGTTCCGGTTAAGCTTTATAACGCCGTTTTCAGATAGCTCGGGTACAACGGAGGCTGCTTCAACTCCATTAACACTGTCGCATAAATCGCCAAGGCCATCACCATCCGTATCCAATTGCTCAAAGTTTGAAACACTAAAACAATTGTCGGTAACGTCATCCACACCATCGAGATCAAAATCTGTTTCGTTCGGTACAGGTGTAGAAACCGTCGTATTGTTTATTGCGGGACTGTCAAAATCCCAAGGGTTTGTATCACCTCTGAGTTCGGCCAAATTGGTGGTGCCATCATTATCCCAATCATGTTGGGTAGAGTCATACATATCCGAAGTAATGTTCAACACAAGATTGTCTGTTACTTCGCTTATTTCGCGAGTATAGGATGCTAGTTCCAATTCATCTTGCAGCCAAACGATTTGCAATCTGGCGTATTGGCCATAAGGCAGGCTTACCTCACCAGTCCAGGTTTCACCATTTCGAGTCAGCCCAAATGTATCTTCATTGACACGCACTCTAATACGCAGCAACGAACTGTCAATGGCTCTAGAAGAAAGGAACGATGGCTGCTTAAATGCAATACTTGCCGTAGCGACACTTTGATCGGCATTTTGGTTGTTGTTGTATGAAGCAGGTTGACACCCGATCAACCAAGCGGAAAAACAAAGTAAGAAAAGCGCTGCTATTCTGAGAGATGACCCTGAGTTAATCATTGGAACTGACATCACTGTGGCGTGGTATTGATCGTAACTGTGCAGCAATTAGTACTATTATTTTCAATACTGCTGCTGCCACCGCTGCTTCCTGCTAGCCCGGCAAGTGCGCCCAAGGCCAAAGCTCCTAGGACGTAGTACAAGGTTTTCGACTGTGTAAAGGCACTCCCAGCTGAGACCGTGCGCGTGAGTTTTGCAACAATAGGGAAAAATGAATTGCCACGGCGTGTTGTATTGCCGGATGTATCTGTGACAGTCACGTAGTAGTTAATTGATTTGGCCTCAGCGCTGCTTAGTGTCGCAGCATACCGATCCGAGTCCAATGATTGTAATGGTATTGATGCGTAGCCTCCCGAATCTGTGTACCTGTAGTACAGAGTCACCTCAGAGATAGCAACGTTATCTGAGACGCTAATTTCGAAATTTAGCATGCCATCGTCTGAAAGTTCAGTTAAATCGGCTGCTGAAGTGATGGTCGGGATCTCAAAATCACCGATGCTGGCCTGTGCAAATGCGCCATCGGAGAACGTGGCAGAAAAGGCAATTACCACTGCGAGAATTCGGCAGATCATTGCGGAGAGATGATTCCTATTCACTGAATTTCCACTCTATAGCCAGATAAACGCCAATTTACCACTGAATCTTTGACCACTGTCTTCCGTTAAATTGGCTTCTGAGCACTATTTTACCCATAGACTCATTGGGATAACCCTTATCACCGTTCTTTAGGGACATTTCCACAACCAGAAGCTCAGCTCGGGCCTCAGTCCCTTTTTTTGATAGCCGTGTATCACCCAGTTTCAATTCTACCGATTCAAAATTTGTCATCAGGTAGCTAATGTAGTCGCTCCAGGTATTGGAATGTTCCGAAATTTCAGCAATGGCTGCTTGATCCTTTGCTGCAATCGCATACTTCAAACGCTCAAAAATAACGCTCGCAGTATCCCGTGAAGTTGTGGAAACCTCAGATCCCAGATAATAGTTGGACCCACCTAATGACCCATAAACCGAGGGTCTTTGTCCGCCATTGGTTTTTAACAGCACATCGTCTCGAACCTTGCCAAACATAAGACGAATGTCGAGGTTGGCGGTGTCTACATGCTGCAGCAAAGATTGGGTGTACGGACTGTGTACGTCAAAGCCATCTGCCGCAACTGCTCCTTCCTCGGTCGCGTAGGCAATTAATGTATTTCCACCGATGACGCCAGCTCCGGATAAACCCTGTGATACAACAACGCTTCGGTTGGCGTTCGTTGCTAGTTTGACACCGAACGGATTGTCTCGACACGCATCAATGATGACAACACCCAAGCCTTTGGCACTACTGACTTCTAGCGTCAACTCATCGAGCAAGGTGAGTTTTCTGAGATCCCGTTTGTTCTGAATTTTGGCATCCACAGGCAGAATGTAGTTTTTGCCGTCGACTTGAATGGCGTGCCCTGCATAGAACACCACGGCCACATCAGCTTTAGGTACCAAAGTGCTGAATTTATCGAGTGCTGCTTCCAACTCAAGTCGATCGGCATCTTTGACCAAAATGCTCTCGTATCCCATGTCCTTAAATTTTGCATGGATAGCAGAAGCGTCATTGACCGGATTTCTCAACGGGGCCAACGGATAATCGTCATTGCCAATAACTAACGCAATGTGACTCGAGGCATGTGAAATCTGAGCTTCACAAACAAGAAACACACATACCAGCCAGGCAAATTTTACAGATCTTGGAAGAACCATCGACATAATCGGCACAATTGAATTATTCGGAGCATCGCCAGCGTCTTGTAATTGGCAACTTGAAGGTTTGAGCATCCGCGCAACCCTTCAAAAACAGTCCGCTTTATGTTGTCTAAGTCCAATATTACAGAGGAAATTTCCCTGACACAATGTACTCCAAGGCTTCCAGCAATATACCTTCTATCGCTCGAGTATCAGTAGTAAAACCAAAACCCTGAGTGCGTTCAAGCTCGAAGCGATCGAGACGGTGATTGCCGCGTATTCACAACTTCGGTTACCCAGAAGCTGTCGACGGGTTTCGTATGATGGGTTTACAACTGACTGCTATGAATGTCGATTCGCCGGGAGCTATTCCATCTTTCTCGCTCTTCTGTAAAAAATTAATTAGCGATTTGCTTAGCTCCCTGTTTTCAATATCCATCTGGTGTGCCGCTGTTAGTAGAGCGACAAAACGAATTAAGCCGGATCAGATAGCGGGCAAGTGCAAGAGTGTCGCGAGGATTGAAAATCCCAGTCTCGGAACTTTTGGCGGGCCAGTTCGATTCTGCCCCTGGTCACCATTGTTTAGTTTCCTACAGCGCAAACCAGTTTAATGAATGCCGGCGTCCCCCATTTATGATGTTGAGTCGATAGAGGTCTGACCAGTTAGTGGTAATCCGACAACAATTATCACTAATTAGATTTGAAAAACTGTCGAATCCTTAAGTAGTGCGAGACACCCGAAATAATCCTGCACGTTCGCTGTTAGCAATCGCTTTTTTCACCTTGCCTGCAAGTGTGCTTGCTCAATCAGCAAGCTCAGGGGAAGCTACATTTATCAGCGTGTCCGGAGGGGCGCGGCATATTTGTGCCGTTGAGTCCGAAGGTGAGATTAATTGCAACCAGGTATGGTCTGCGCTGCGCTTAGCACCGCCAGATACCTTGCCAGCGGTAATCACTGTAGAGGCGGGCAGCGTACATGCGTCTGGCCTGACGTTGGGCGGATCTGCAGTATGCTGGGGCGACAATGATTTTGGTCAGTTGGATGCTCCTACTGATGTTCTATTTAGTTCTTTGTCCGCCGGGGGTTTTCATGCCTGTGGTATTACGACATCCAATGATGTTGTCTGTTGGTGCTTAAATACTAATGGTTAGACAGACCCTCGCTTTATCGGTGCCGATGAAACCGGTAGCGTTGGTGGCGAGCAAGTTCGATTTGTTGCGCTGGATTTAGCGAATGCAGGCGATCCGCTAGTTAGTATCGAAGGCAATCTTAGATTGTGTGGGCTGACTATCAATGCTGTCGCCGTGTGCATAACATCTCTTGACCAGAGCGCTCTTGTCGTACCCGGATTAGAATCGTCTGCACTTGCGGCGCCAGTTGAATTAACAGCTGCAATTTACAGTGACACAACAATCGGTGAGCCATCGGCTCACACTGTGGTCTCGGCAACAGCTCCAGTAGAGTTGTCTGCATCGTTGGTTGATATCGCTATATCCACGCCTAGAAGTTGTGACTGTTTGCACTCACCTGGTGCAAGCTCCCAGACCATAGCGACGGGATACCAATCCTGCAAAGCGTGTTTTAAAGCGTCATTCATCGGCAATTCACTCAGTTACCCCGGCAGCAACCTCCGTGAGATCACGAACATTATTAGCCCATCGTGATAACGCAACAACATCATTGATGCTTGCGTTGTCTGTTGCTGTCAAATGCGCAACTGCTGTGGCGTCGTTAACGGGTTGAAACACGATATAAACGCCTATTGCATTGGATGTCTCTGGTCTTAGCGCCAAAACATGGGGTGCATCGGCAATGACTTCGGCCTGAGTGTGTTGGATCAACAATGAGCGATGTGCGTGTTTGCTGAACGCATCGAGCGCTGACTTCACAGAACACGCCATATGCAGGCTGCGCACCGGCCTTGTCGATGCTGGAATCTCAAAGGGAGAAACATTGCCGGTAGCATTTACCCAAATAATGCCTGACGCTTCGGTGACGTTATAGACATTGGCTTTTATGGTTTTTGGGGGAGCAAGCTCCGGATGTGCAGGAATGTAATGACAGGCCCCCGCACAATTGTAATGCCAGCCGTGGTAAGCGCAGGCCAAAGACTCACCGCGAACGAAACCGTGTGACAAGCGCATGCCACGGTGCGGGCAGCGGTTCTCCCACGCGGAGACCACACCACTAGTGCTTCTCCAGACTGCCATATCGACGTCACCCAGTTCGGCGCGCATGACCTGCTTAATGGCGAGGTCACGAGACAGGCTGACCGGTTGTGTACTCATATAACCTGCGGTTTTCCCAGTAAAACCTAGGCAAAGTATCTAATGATTTGGGCCGATTGTCGATCTTTCTCAGGCAAAGGTTGGTTCTCTTCAATGATTAAATCCACCGAGGCATCAATAGGCCCTAGATAACAAGCCACTCCCATGGCATCGACCAAAATGAGGTGGCCGTTTACGGTGAGATATATCTCATAGTCTTTCAATCGCGTGACACTCTCAGTGAGCGAGAATTTGGTTGCTCTTTGCAAAATCCACTCAATAAAGTCATTGAGAGGGAAGTGGCCTGTTGGCCTGAAATGCTTTTCAATGGAGCGTGTCATGGAGCATTGTCTTATTCCACTTATGGCTTAACGAATTCTATACAGCCCGCCATTTACATCATCTTCGAATTAGCATCCGGGCCAGAATTTGCGCAATCTGATACAAAAAGTTCAAAACCGTAGTTAATAAACGTTTTCGTTAATCGTGCGTCTTTATTCTCGGCGAAGTGTGCCTTTATTTGGTCACCACCATTGCCGACATTGTAGTTCGCGCTGGTGAAACAGATGAAGCTGCGGCGGGTAATTAGAAAGGAGGGGCGGCGTCAGCTTTGGCTGGTGCGAATCAGTTGAAATGGATAACAACACTATTCAAGAGCAGCTAGTTGCTTATATTAATTTAAATCAATAGGTTATGGCGATTGGTAGCTTTAAAAGTAGTGTCTATCTTCTATGCACCGTTTGCATTGTTGAAACCCGACTTATTGCTAGTAGCGATATTCCGAGTTTTTGCGCTCATCGTCATATTACGAAATAGGGACTTTGGAAAGACCATGTGAGTCGCCGCTCATTTTGTGGCCATTAAGCGTATATGATCCAAAAAATAGTGAACAAATGGAATATAATGATGAAAATGTATGTGTTTTTGTCGTAAACGTATTTGCCCGCTTTTTGGGAATCGGGCAAATTATCCGCACCACTAACAACCATCGAGTATTTCGTTGGTTTCCCGGAGGAAATATGAAATTAGTTTATAAGACAGCTCTAGCGATGACATTGGGAGTTGCAGTTGCAACGACTGCGTCAGCTGCGGACGAGTTAACAATCGCGATCGTTAATAACGGTCACATGATCAACATGCAGAAAGTTGCTGAAGCTTACACTGCTGAAACTGGTGTGAAGCTCAACTGGGTTTCATTGGAAGAAGGCGTTTTGCGTGAGCAAGTAACTTCTGACACAGCAACAGGTGGCGGTCAGTACGACATCATCAACATCGGTATGCAGGAAGCACCTATCTGGGGCGCTGCAGGCTGGATCGAGCCATTAAACTTTGGTGAAGCTTACGACGTAGACGACATGCTTCCAGCTATGCGTAACGGTCTTTCTCACGAAGGTCAGCTCTACGCAGCACCTTTCTACGGTGAGTCTTCAATGGTTATGTACCGTAAAGACTTAACTGATGCTGCTGGCGTTACTGTTGCCGACAACGATTCTTGGGACAACATCAAAGCTGCTGCTGCTGCAATGCACAACCCAGACGAAGGTGTTTACGGCGCATGTTTGCGTGGTAAGCCAGGTTGGGGCGACAACATGGCGTTCATCACTACTATGGTGAATTCTTTCGGTGGTGCTTGGTTCGACAAAGACATGAAGCCAGCTCTAGATTCTGACGAGTGGAAAGCTGCAATCAACTTCTACGTTGATCTTCTAGGCAACTACGGACCTCCAGGTTCTGAAGGTAACTCTTTCAACGAAATCCTTGCTCTTTATAATGAAGGCAAATGTGGCATGTGG
Organism: Herpochondria borealis; assembly: GCA_032274145.1. Taxonomy (NCBI): domain Eukaryota; phylum Rhodophyta; class Florideophyceae; order Ceramiales; family Ceramiaceae; genus Herpochondria; species Herpochondria borealis. Next base: position 1,024 of record JAVCKV010125004.1, on the reverse strand, counting down.
ATCGACGCTACAATCGCTGCTTCATTCCTAACAGTTGATGGTGTTGCTTATGCGCAATCTCCAAACGCTGGAAACCCTGTCGGTGCTAACTGGCTGTGGGCTTGGGCAATGGCTGTACCAGCTGGATCTCCAAACACAGAAGCTTCAATGGCTTTCATCGAGTGGGCGACTTCTAAAGAGTACATCCAAGCTGTAGGCAACCATCCTGACTTCGGTTGGGGTAGCGTTCCAACAGGTACACGTACTTCAACTTACGCAATCCCTGAGTTCCAAGCTGCTGCAGGTTTTGCTGCTGCGGAAATGGCTGCGATCGACTCTGCTGCTCCAGAAGCAACTGATCTGAAGCCATACGTTGGTGTTCAATTTGCTGCAATTCCTGAGTTCCCAGAAGTTGGTAGTGCAGTAGCTCAAGAAATGGCTGCTGCTCTTTCTGGTGCAAAGTCAGTTGATGATGCTCTAGCCGCAGCTCAAGCTGCAGCTTCAGCAATCATGAGCGAAGCTGGATACTAAACCCCTTCATTTTGAAGTGGTTTAGTAATTCGTATTAAGTGATAGTAAAAGGCTCGGCAGGCCTCCTGCTGAGCCTTTTTTTTTGCAAGTAGAAAACTCATCTTTCGTTGATGTGATCGAATTCTATTCACGATTAGAAAAGCGATTCACGATTTGAACGGTTACGAAGTATATCTTCCGTTCAAAACACAGACGATTAAGTAAAGCAACAAACATCGGGACAAACCTACGGTTTGTGAAGGGTCTAAAGAGATATGGCTAATAGAACAATTCCCCGTCTACTGCAAACACCATCCGTAGTACTTTTGTTGTTATGGATGTTAGTCCCACTAGGGATGACACTTTATTTCTCGTTTATTCGCTACGTTCTGAACAGTCTACGTAGGCCCGAATGGACAACCCCCAGCTTCAGTAACTGGCGTGGGTTTGGAAATTATGAGTATGTCCTGAATGCCAAAGATTTTGGCCTTGCCATGACAAACAGCATTTTTATAGTTGCGTCCATTCTCGTATT
>JAVCKV010124893.1:0-19339 GCA_032274145.1 Herpochondria borealis | reverse complement strand
TGCTCCCATTTCGAACTTGGCGCAATGGTGCTCTCTGCATGCAGTACGTACATGATGTAGAATAATAATAGTCTGCTAGCTCACGTTTGTCGACTGCATTGCGAAACATTTCTGTACATGTATCTCCCTAGAGAGAGACGAGCAGATCCAGCAATCGAAGCGAGTTGTCTCCGTTCTCTCTTCTAAATCTGCCGAAGAATCAATCGATATGAGCTCTATTATAGCACAGACGGGTAGTCTAGTTGTACTGGCTGGGAACCTATGGATATACTGTATCGTTGTGTCACACTGCGCTCTTGCCCACAAGCGGAATGTATGTACTGTAATGTATGTACTGTGGTCGATAGAGAGACGACGGGAGACGATGGCCAGCACCATCACCGACGACCGACTTCTTGTTGTTGAACGCTGGTGATGCAATGCAATGCTCACGCAATGGCTGCCCAGTGGAAGAAGCTCTGCTTGATTATCAGTCTGCTGACGGCAGTTAGCCTTCATGCAAGTTGCGTTGGTGCGTTTTCTCCCGGACCCTTGGTAACATTACAAAGGAGTAGCGTCAACATCGTCTCCCATCGTTTTGTCAGCAGCAGACTACAAGCTAAGAGTGATGATGAATATCAACTGAACAAAGCTCCAGAAAATGTAATGGATCAAGATGAGGATGATGATGACGACTATGATGAACGGTCGATTCCTTGACGGAAAAGATGAACGAGATGGAGGGTCTTTGGTACTCAGATGATTTTTACGGTCTACATGGCCGAGAAAGGGTCCAAGTGTCGGCGAAACTTGCGGGCGAATCAGCGACTACAATCTTGCTGGCGATCAAAGTAACGGGAGATCCCAACGTACCCGCGGGGTGTGTCGCGTTTCAGTCCAAAAGCTGGCCGAATGTGAGTGAAAAGGTGTTGGCAGAAATTCAGGTCCGAGCCGATCCAAATGATCCCGATGGCTTCTCATGGCGTCCTGGAGAGCTTACTCTGGTGGTCGCGAAAAGGAGATTCGACTGGCGTGCCGATTCAATCCATTCATGAAAAGCACAGGTACATTCTACAAAGAAGGCAATGACGAGAGTGACAGTGACTGACAAGGACTCAGCGATGGAGTAAGTTATAGTCTTGTTGTTGCAATATTGTAATCTACCAAAATACATATCAACTTGGGGTGGATGGATGATTTGATGTGGCTGAGCTTTTCGCGCAGTCTCTGACTGGTGGCTGCGCTGTGTGAAGCATTCAAGATTGCAGTGCATAAAGAGCCAAAAGATAGCAGTCGAAAAGGGGAAGGCGGGTCTCCTGTGCGCTCCTCATCACACCGAACAGTGTCGCGCGACAACATCACACCACTGACAAACTCGGGGTTGAGTCAACCAGTCATTCGAAAGATCCAAAGCATGGTTCGTAGTGCGTGAAGATAAAACGATCGCAGGTTTCTGAGTGGGCAGCCGACCACAAAGTCTCCAGCAACTCGCTGTGCTTCGCATTGCATCACTAACTATCAGAATAGCAATGTCACTGACGTGTTGTGAAGTGCTTGTAGCATAGACAGAAAGATCCATAGATCGAAACGGGGTTGCAAAAGATCGAGGAGGGGGTTCGGGATGCACGAAAGACCCAGGTACAGTACAGGAAAACCCAAGATCACAGTAGAGGTGCGATAAGATCTAAAATATCACAGTAGAGGTGCGAAAAGATCCAAAAGATCGTAGGTGCAAGAAAAACCAACGTCAGGTGCATCAAACTGCAAGATGAAAGTTCCATTCCCCGCCCAGTCGTCGCTTCTTCCATGTCAGCCCCCCGATCCCCTCCCGCGCTGCGTGTGTTCCTTGCGTCGTTTCGCCGGCAATGCTGCGGGGTCACGTTTCTGAAGCTGAGTTGACAACCAAGAATCGTTAGAAAGATGGAAGGCCGGAAGTACTCAGGTCTACCCCGTGTGTCTTTCGAGCGAAATATCCGCGAAAGATCGCAGCTGAGGCGAGAAAAAGATCTAAAGTCAAGATGCGCCAGTGGCCTCTCGAGAGATTAGTTGATATGTCTAGCGGCTGATGTTCGAATCATCATGCATCTCCGCCTGAAAACGGCGACCTAACACCGTCCAACACGACACGGATACTAACGCGAATCGAAGCTGGATCCGTAGCAGAGGGCTTCTTACAACTAACAGGGTATCTGACTTACGCCCGTCTCTGCTTCTTTGTTTTACGACCTTTTGCGCCAATTGATCGTAGTCTCATGCGTTCCCTGTAGTCTTCGGTAGCAAAATCGCACTGTTCTAGAGCATACCGAACGCCTTCAGCCGTAAGATAGTCAACATTATCTTCCATCCAGGCTTTGCCAACTGTTGGTTCGTGTTTGAGGACATAACGCACTACCCACCCAGCACCAGTACTAGCGAAACGCTCTCCATGTCCCAACTCAAGGTTGCTGGCACACGCTTGAAGTAGAAGGTCGCCAAGCTCATGTTGCTTGTCGTCTGTTGTTGTTGTCTTCTTCTTCTTGCTGCCTTTGCTCGATCGAAACAGTAGTTGCCCATGCATTGCTGGTACCACGCATGTTACCAAGGGTACGCGGCGTTTCCAAACAGACTTATCCTGATAGACGCAATTTCCTGGATCGTCAGCTGGCAATGGTCTTGATTCGGTATACGCCCAGGAAAAGAGCTCCTCCAACAGAATGCGCCGATTGGGTGACTCCCACACCAATTTGCGAAGAAAGGCAGAAGATATCTTGTCGACTACAGCCCAACCGTCCAATAGATTGTCGTCAAACAATCGTTCGATGCGACGAATTACATCCATTTCATCCGCTAGGAGGCTACTATTCGTAAGCTCCTCCTCTCTAGCTGCGTTGTCAGTATGTGCCTTTGCTACTTGCTTGCAACACCTCAAGTGGTGGTCAATCAGCACATTGGTAAAGAGATTGATACCTGCCAACTTTTCATCGGTATATTTACTCTCGATCATTTTCTCTGCTGCTGAAAATACAGTATCTTGCTGTACCACACTGAAACTGGCTGGATCTTGCAGAGGTTTGGTTGTGTTTCGCATCTCGCAAACGGCCTCCAGGGCGGCCGCTCGGAGCGACGGCATTTTGTGCCCTCGATATAGGAGGTACTTGTGATGGATTTCGTTTTTACGCTTGATGGTAACATCGGCACGTTCCATCAATTTGCTTCGAATCGACTTTGCGAGTCTCGCAGAGGAGCGTGTGCTGCTCATTCTTAGCGCCTCTGTTGTTGAAAGCGCCAAAAAGCAGAAAGAAACAAGAGCAAGGCGCATCAATCTATAAGCGGTTCTATGGCTGGGATTGCAGGGGGCTTATCGGGTAGAGATGCTCTTACTAACAAGATGTGAATGTTCAGGACAATGAATGATATCCCAGACGTCGTCGAATTGTGTGCTCAACAATAAGGTGTCAAAAGCAGACAAAGCATACCAGTTCTACGAAAATTACGTATCGTCGGCATCAAGTTTTCGTTGGAGCCACCCGACGCCACCTCCGGAGCCTGAATATTAAAAAGTGTACGTAACGACACACCCACGACGGTGACAGGCCGACGCAGGTAGTTGTTAGAGGCGGCGTCTAGGCCAGTCTTGACCAATCTATGCTAGAGTTGCTACTCTTGAGATTAATGCTGATGTAGTTCTGACCTAGATATCTCGTCCTTTTTAAAAGCTGCTGTTTGAGACGACGAGACGCTTCTTGCCGCGGAATCACCAGGTACACCGGGTTTTGCTTCACATGTAGTTATTCACACGAAGACTGCCTGATGGGCTTGATAGCTATAGCTCCAGCTCGCATCATCTCCAGGAGGATGGTAGCCTTTCCATCCGTCGAATGAGTCTTCAAAAGCTCGAACGTGCACCTTGGTTCGCAGCGACGGCGTGATCGGGTATTCCGAGAACGAAGGGCCATCGTCGATCGGGTGGAATGTTAACTTCTCCAGCTTGTGCGTCTTTTTCAAACTACAATTTTGTGGAGGAAGCAGACTTCGTTGTGTCTGTGACTTTTTCTGCTCACCGATAAGCTCCGAAATGAACAAAGCAACGTCGCCTTTTCAGTTTCTTGGCGACGAGTGAGTCTGGAGACACCTTGGTCCCAAAGAGCAGTAGGACTTTCAAGTTTGGACAACATCCAGTGAGAACATCCAGCATTGCTTCATCCACATTGTCGCAGTTTTCCAGATTGAGAATCTCGACTGTTCGGTGAACAATCAGTACCTTGCTGTGTTCCCCTGTCATGCATAGTCGTTCGACACCAAGCTCATCATCAGTGCAGCAATAGTCGAACATTTCTTCGAATGTAACCACCTTCTCCAAAGGCCCTATGCACCCTGCTAGGCACGTCTTTGAATCCAATTCATATGGCACCAATGGTGCATTCTTGGCAGTCGCCAAGTATTTGCGGGCACGGACTCTGGATGGTCTCTTGTCGACAGTGGGAGTTACCAGCATGATCATGGCTCGCAGCCGTTCTTCCTCAGTTGTTTGCGAGTGTTCGTATCCGCCAGCACCAGTATTATCAGAGAGAACCTGCAAAAGGATAGGCAAAATACGTTCCATTGTTGCTTCAGCTACTTCATCCAACTCGGGATTCTCGCAAGAAGTACGATGGATAAACTCCGAAAGCGCCTTTAGCTGCACCAGTGAGCCTTGTAGCGCAAGGGGATGGCAGCCTAGATGATCCGTTGCTTCCTTCCATAGATACGTGAAGGATACATCGTCAAAAGACCTTGATAAGCAGCAGTCGTCGTCATTCGTTGGCTGATTTACGTTGGAAAGCGAAACAGTAAGAGCGTGAAGCAACAGCACAACCTTTGCTAGCCGGCCCCGACCATGCGAGGGAACCACGGTCCTGCAAACCCACAAGCCGCAAGGGTTCCACCAGTCGGGGCAATCTTCCCCGCTTGGCAGTTCAGGCCAAAAGGGAAGACGTAGATCTTCCGGCAGTTCTGGTTCACATGTACGAGTTCGAATGTCCCCCAGGAGCTCATAGACTACTAGAAAGATGTACAGTTCGTCAAGTACAAGGTCTCGATGCGGAAAGCTTTGCCCCAGAGCAGAGTTCACGCATGACTTGACCACAGCCTTTCCCTTCTCAAAGACAGCTTCCTCGTCACATATCTCCCCACGGACTTGTGCAAACAATTCCATTGCGACATGTTGCGCAGAAAGTGTAGAGAGCGCAGGAGTAGCAAGCGAGCAGGCTCCATCTTTTCGTTGTACGCACGAGCAGCAGCACGTCTCTCTTGTAGAATTCGGTTCCTTGCAAGTGTCCCATCCGGGTCGTGCGTCCCATCTGGATCGTAGATGTCCTCAAAATATCCTGCATGGAAAATATCTTCCTCGGTAACCTCCTCGTCCATGTGATAATCGGGGGGAGGTCGCTCGTACCCAGGAGCAGAAGCGAGGTCCACGACCGAGCACTGCGTCCACGACAGTTGAGTAGGCATACTCTGCAGTCAACACGTTCGAGAGCCAGTCGATATCAGACTCTGGCTTGCAGTAGTTGTTCAACCAATCGTCAATATCTTGCTCAGTTGCAGCCCTTGCTGGGGGAGACACTGAGCCTCCGGAGTCGCCCTTCTGTTTCTTTGTTGCTGGTTCTGATAACATTGCCCTTGCTTTTGCATGAACTACAAGACCGAGAACTATAGACACTTCGTTTCAATTGACAGCAACAAGGTAGAGGATGACTGACTCACTCCTTGGTCCACAACCTTCTTGTACTGTATGAAAGCAGAATGAATGAAATAAGCTGAGTCCCATCGGCGTCTGTCGTTCTCGCATTTCTGGGCGGGCTTCTGCATTTGAATTGTTCGGTTAAACAGCGGGTATCGTCTTGGTTTTCCGGGTGTTTTTTCAGCGTCGGTCCATCAAACGTCTGCACTCAGTAGTCTCTAGTACAGTAATAGGCGACTACGAAGAGAGCAGAGTGGGATGGGAATCGGGCGGTTACCACTTGAAGTAGGTCTACTTGTCGATGGTTTGGACAGCATTGATGCTCTTGGAACTGTGTTCCTGAGATTGCCTTCTGGCATGATGATGTACTCGGAACTACTATGCGAGATCCCGCAAAGGTCGTGAAGAAGCGTGACAGCGTTGGTGAATGACGGAGACGAGCGTACCAGCAGGTAGGGCCAAGTTGGTCGAAAGGCCGGCATCTGGGGGATCAACATGGCTCAGTGTTATGGTACAGTATCGATGTTTTGGTACCGGGTGGCCGACTCTCGAAGCCTATATTCTAGGTTGCAGTTTGGCAGTATCCACTGTACTGTGCCACTAACCATAGCTATGCCATAATATGTTGTGAGCTCATTCTTCTTCTTGTCTTTTAGCAGTGTCCGTGTCACATGCTGCGCTGTTATCCAGCCTACAATTCGGAAGCCTCTATGCAGGATTGATTCATACCCGAACAGCTCTCTCATAATACCAGTGCTCTACAAGCAAACCCTACGTTTGGATTGGACACATCCTTTTAACGCGTTGATGTAGGCGTCAAGCTGGCGTAAAACTTGGTGGCTACTGATTTACCAAGGTCGTCATCATGGTGTTTATCTCTACCGCGGCGATCCCTCACGTTGGCACGGACATATAGAGGAAACCTTTGTTTGGCAAACACGCATTAGCTCGTCTTGTTCATCCATTCATCTGGTGCTGGCAAAGTGGTCGGCGCATAGATCGAGGATCCCTGTGATATATCAAGACCACCGTACTTTCACTACTATTACATCATTGTACACACATCATGTTCTACGACCAGCGGAGACTTTTGGTAGAATTGATGTTCTTGGAACTGTGTTCCCCGGAATTGCAGCCTGCTATGTACTCGGAACTACCATGCGTCGGAACTATAAGACTAAGGTCACGTCAAGTTCGTGAAGAGGCGCGACAGCACTCGTGCCAGCAGGCAGGGTAGAGCTGGTCGGAAGTCCGGCATCTGGGGCATTACGGTGTTTCGGTATCGAAGTTTTGGTGCCGTGACTTGCGGCTCGGCCGTATCTATTCGTACCTGGCATATTCGTCGACCAACGTAGCTCTATGTTGTGAGTTTGTTCTTCGTCTTGTCTTGTAGCGGTGTCCGTGTCGCATATACTGCGCTGTTATCTCGACATCGCGATTGACTCTCGAAGTCTATCCAGGCAAATTGCTTGCCGTTCGACAGTATCAGCTCATACAGTACCTGCCATATGTGACAACCAACCATAGCTCTCAATGTTGCGAGATTGTTCTGCTTGCTTCTGGTCGTGTAACGGTGTCGGTGTCGCACGTTGCGCTGTTGTCTGGACATCGAGATTATGGGCTGGATTATTCCGAATCCAGCCCACAATTCGGGAGCCTGCTATGCAGGAATCATACCCGCACTGCTCTATCGTGATACCCATAGATGACTAACATGTACTCGGAGTACAAGCAAAGCCAAACACTGGGTTGTGCTAGTGGGGTGTACTTAGGACTCTTATCATTAATCCGGTCTAATCGTTACCCACCGCATGCTCCCCATTGTCTTTACTCTTCATGTGGGTCATCCATTATGCTCTTATTAGCAATCCCGTCTAATCGCCATGCACCGTCTTTTCCACTTTATTGTTCACCTTGAATGTGGTCACGCCTTAGGTCCTCGTACTGTAGCAATCTGGTGCAATTGATTGCACCGTCTTTTCCCCGTTGTTCACCGTACATTTGGCTAATACCTATATCAACTGCCATTACTTGGACAAGACAAGTGAATACAATTTTCGGGAACGGTAAAGTGTGTTATCAGTCGCAGAGGAGTTAAATGGCATCCAATACAAGACATATAACCCCATAAATACTGAGCTGCACTTCAGATTAGCGACTTGAGGTTCCAAATAACCAAACAGGACAAATCCAGTGCAAAATGCAAGTAGCAGACTCCAAGTTTATCATAAATAATGCTGAGCTGTACTTCAGGTTCCAAATAACCAAACAGTACAATCTAGTGGAAAATGCAAGTAACAGACTCCCATCTTTTCACACAGCTGTTTCGTGGTGGTCCGATTCACTACGTGTTTACACGCCAAGTAGACACGAAAATGCAGTACAAATGTTAACTAGTTACGATGTCGTCTGCTTTGCCAGCACCCCCGAATAAAAGTTCACGTTCCAACCCATATCAGTGGACTACAGAACAATAATTGGTATGGAGAGAATCGCCTAACTTCCAGCGCAGCGACAACTTGCAGATCCGACTGGAACATGGATCCAGAGTAGTTGCTCACGCGACATACTTTCCGGGCTCCACAAGAGAGAGCTTATAAATCCTCTAAGAAATTCTCCCAAAGAGCATAGCCTCGCGATGGATCAACCTAGCCTCCTGCTGTCTTCCCTACACCATACCATGTACTTGGAGAAGGCTCTATCCCGACGCTTGCCCCTTCTTGCTAGTACGGGTAAGTGACTCTTCGATCGCGCGTTGTGACGCATGATCTGCTCGCCTCCTCATACTCACATCGTACCCTGACCCCATGCGATTACCAGGTTCCACCAAAGCAAGCATAACGGAATCTCGGTTAATGCTCGACTTCTTGGCAGCTGAATCGGCCCTCGAAGAGTATCGAACCGCCAAGGCCGAGGAGCTGGCTCGGAGGACGAGCCTGGCCCGTACGTCGGAATCCCTTCGGTCGTCGCTCGTTCGTCCAAGAATCACTCAAACAGCAACAATGTATCCGACATCGCAGTGCCTCGTAGAATCGTGTTACATTCCAGTCAGAGACAAAGCTGGCAGTGCAGTCATGCGAGTGGACAAGGCCTCATCGAAACTGCCATCGCAAGAGATTCCCCCTCTGGATAAGGCGTTGCGCTGCCCAAACGGTGATCGAGCAACCCAACAACATTCGACGCAACCACCAGCCAGCGAGAAGTCTCAAACTGCTCCTTCTGTCAAGCCGCACCAGTCAGCCATACTGACTCCACGACGCAAGAAGTCAAAGTGTTGGGACGCATCAATTTCCTTTCCGTCCAAGCTGTTCAACATGCTGGAAGAGGCCGAATCCGAGAGCCACTCTGATATTGTTTCCTTTACGCCGGATGGAAAGGCGTTCATGATTCACAAGCCAGATGAGCTTGCGCAAGATGTTCTCCCCAAGTACTTTCGAACAAGCCGGCTGTCATCTCTTCAGAAGCAGTTGAGCTTGTACGGATTCAAGAGGATTCGAAAGGGCCCAAATATCGGCGCCATGCGCCACGAGTTTTTCCAGAGGGACAGTAAGAGGTTGGTGGCCAAGATTACCCGAAAAAAGCAAGGTGTTCCTAGGGGTGAACCCTCCTATCAGCAGCGAGCTCGTGCAGATGCCTGGAAGGCTTTCAACGAAACTGTCTGAAAGCGGAATCCAGCGCACCTTGCGAGACCACTGTAACAGATTAGCAGCATTTGTACGTAACATATTAGCAGCATTTTTTCATCTTGAACTTATGCACTTTGCTGATTGCTATACCCCAAGGTCGATGGGAAGCTTAGCTGCGATTGAATCGTATCGAATAGGTTTTATCTATTCTGGATTCAAATACGTGATTACATTTCAGTTGAGGTTTTCCGTTTCCTTCAGGGACCTCCCTTTCACATGGACCGAGGGATGTATGTCGTCTGGAGTCTGTTGACGGGGTGTTGACACTACCTCAATCGGTCAAAGAAGAACCATACAAGCCCATGGTCCCTCACGTCATCGCCAACTAGGCCATGCGAAGCCTCCAAGTTTGACTGGCAAACGGCTTCCCGAGATCGTTGAATCTACGACAAGCTCAAGCGACACACGTATTAGATCTATTTTAGACTACCGACAGTGATGGCCGGCTTTACAAGGTTTGGTGGCACAAGGCTACCATTGCGTCAATACCACACTGCACAACCATGTTATACGCAACCAACGGAGGTTTGTGGACAGAATCGATGCTCTTGGAGCGATGTTCGTGGACTTAAGCCCGAGCGTCGAAGCCTCTGCCATATGTGTACTCTGAACTAATATTCACTCGCAGTCATTAGACTGAGATCATGTAAAGGCCGTGAAGAAGCATGCCAGCGTCGTGGTGTTACCGGCAACGTTCGTCAAAGACTGAGGCCGACGCACCATCAGGTAAGGCCGAGCTGATCGGAAGGCCGCTCTACGCCCGATAGCGATAACGATATTAATCCCTGGCAGACTCTGATAGACTGCAAATGTAACACGACAAAGTCCCCTGCGATCAGTTGGCAGAGCAATCGACAGGCTAGGCCCCGAACCTGCCTCCAGCTACAAATGACCGACCGCCGGTGTTTCGTCGTCGTCATGCTTAAGCTTCTACGGGAAGGTATGTCGGAATAAAACCGTAGCAAGGCACAATATTCTACAGTATGGCATGCCATTGTCAGAGGTCTGCTACGAAGTACCTAGAGCACATGGTAACACTGATTTCGGACCCCTTCCCAAGGAATGTCTAGCGAAGTTGGCAGACGCGTCGCATTGCACTCCTATCCGGTAGCATAATGGTTCCGCTTTGGTCAGGCATTAAAGTGCCTTCAAAAGACTCGCATCAAGTCTACATCGCTCTGTAGGGGTTCCGTAGTCGGCACTGCAAAAAGGAAGACAAGGACAGACCGAAGGAAACGAAATGCCTCAACTGAAATTTAGGCACTTGGAGGTCTGGATGCGGGTTTTCAAGTCTTCTCATTGTAGCCTCTGACTGGCCCGCTGCTTGGTCTGAGCATTGTTGCCAGGATTGAAGCTGCTACACAGGGCGAAACTCAATCGATTTAATCGCATCTACTCAGTTTTATAGACACCTCCCGTCACACAGTAGAAACGGTTTCAGCTGCTTGGTCTCCGGATCATTATCAAGAAACTAGTGAGGCTGAGGGTAAACCAATTTCTTCCATTATATATTAGGAGCCACGCTATGGGAGAATGGTTCATCGCTGTAGTGACCACCATGTTCTTCGCGTTGTCCTGTAGAGATAGCTAGCGCTCGGAAAAGTGGACGAAAGTGGACAAGCTCAAATGCAAAATTGCAGTGGTCTCGTGAGGTGCACTGGCGGCTGCTGTCAGGCAGCTTCGGTGAGAGCCCTCCAGGCGCCGTCTGCACGTGCCTGCCGCTGACACACCGGCTCATTGTTTGGAAGGCCTTGTCTTTCACGTGAAATCTTGTCAATCAACGTCTTGTTGTCCCTCTGAAAGAATTCATGGTACATGGCTCCGACATCTGGCCCTCTTCGAATCCTCTTGAATTTGTACACGCTCAACTGCTTCTGAAGAGAAGACAGTCGGGTCGTTCGGAAGTACTTGGGGAGCATCTCTTTTGCAAACTCGTCCGGCTTGTGAATCTTGAAGGATTTACCGTCAGGTTGGAAAGAGACAACGTCAGAGTGACCCTCGGATTCGGCTTCTTCCAGCATGTTGAACAGCTTAGACGGAAAGGAGATCGATACGTCCCAGCACTTGGACTTCTTGCGTAGCCGAGTTGGTACAACCAGTTGATGCGGCTTGGCTGGAAGAGCAGCGAGAGACGTAGGGTGCATACCGTGTCGTTGGCCTGCTGCAGTGTCATGGGAAGGCCTCAACAATGAATGTAGAGAATGAACCTCATGCGATGGCGACTTCCGCAAGGTGTTGTCCGCTCGCCTAGCGGCGATGATAGCGTTGTCTCTGGCTGGATTTACACAAGGTCTTTCGAGGTACTGCGAGACTTGATCAATTGATGTTTGAGTGATCGCTGGGCCGCCTACAAGCGATGATCGGAGGCATTCTCGCTTACGGGCCAGGCTCGTCTTCCAAGCTAGCTCCTCGGTCTTGGCGGATCGAAATGCTTCGAGAGCCGATTCGGCAGTTAAGAGGTCAAACATTAGCCGAGATTCCGTGATGCTTGCTTTGGTGGAACCTGATAGTCAAATGGATTCAGATGACGAGGTGAGCAAGAGAAGGAGCGTACGCTAAGCGTCACATTGTAGGAACCACTTCTGCTCTACGAATCACTTACCCATACTAGCACGAAGCACTGGGTGCACTCCAATCTGGGGTCGAGATAAGCGTCGGGCTAGTGCGTTTTCCAAGTACATGGTGCGCGTCAGGGAAGGCAACCCAAGAAGTCTACGTTGATCCATTGCGAGGCTAAAAGTGGGTCTTCACGGTGAATCTCGTGTAGGATTTATGCTGTCTCTGCTCTCGTGCCGCAGCCCAGAAAGTAAATCGGGAATCTTGTCAGTCGGATCTGCGAGTTATCTTTGTGCTGGAAGTTAGGCGATGCTCTCCATCCGAATTACAGGCCTGTATGGCTTCCGTAGTTCACACGTAACGATTAGAATATGAACTTTTATGCGAGAGTGCTGGCTTATACTGCACTTACGTGGCAATAATAGTTGTGGTTCAGACACATATGCGTATAGCTAGGGAAAGGACAGAGTCTTAGTCTTATTCGTTGTGGATTTGTCCCATTCGTGATCATACGACAGACTTCGAATCAATCATACGTTGGCAATCTGAAGTATGGTCATACAGTACAGCTCATCACCTATCAGTATTGATGATACACCTGGTTTGTTTTGACATTATGAGGCTTGTACCGTGCGGCAGAACCAAACAAAAGTAGCTCGAGCAAGATTCAAAACGCGATCTTTCATGTAAGGAAAAGCACGTCACTGAAACGATGGTTACATCCGCGGTTCCTCTCTGGAAGGTACCAAGAAAGCACATAAAGCAACTACCAAAGAGACGAGACAATGTCATCTCCATTATCGAGCCCCTGTTGCCCCCCGGAATCGATTGGGCCAATCCCCATCTCCAAGAAGGAGACTAGAGGTACAGTTGTGGAGCTCACTTGTGACGAACGCAAACCCATGAATGCCTACGTCGTTGGAAAACTACAAGGAGCTTCTCGCGCAGTCATTGTCTATACCGACGTCTTCGGTGTGGATTCTGGCAATCACAAGGTCATTTGTGACGAGCTTGCGGAACGACTGGGCGATGATACTCTCGTCATTATGCCAGACCTGTTTCGTGGTGTAGCAATTCTGGGGGGATGGGGGCTACCTGAAGCGCTCACCATGGGGTTGGCCCTCGTCTCCATCGTGTGGGACGTTCGGACCCGTATCACCTACAAGAATATTGAGAGTGATTTAAAGCTGCTCGTGTATCCGTACCTCAAGAAACGCCTCGATGGTGATGAAACCACGATTGGTTGTGTTGGGTTCTGCTTTGGTGGTTGGGTGGTTGGTAGAACCTTGGCACTTGCCAACGACGACGACAATGATTTCCGTTGTGATGTTGGTGTCGCCATTCACCCAAGCTGGAAACTAGAAACTGTTTCAGGAAGCAGTCCAGCTGCACTGGCGAAACAAGTTGGAACAACGCCAATCTTGTTTCTACCCTCCAAGTATGACCCCGAAGCCAAGGTCGACTCCCCATACGTGAAACAACTTGCGGAACAACGCAAGGTTTCGCCAGATGAGATATCCATTGAGTTTCCAAAGATGATTCATGGATGGGTGAGTAGAGGCGATGATTCGAATGAGGAAGTGGCCCATGATATCGAACAAGCCTTGCAGCTCGCTGTCAAGTTCATTAAGGACTTCAAGGTCTAGTTCTGTCTTCCATATCATCATAATTGTGACGTCACGTACTCATGCACTGAGAAAGTAATCCTACATGCGTTGCAGCAATCAAGCTCATGAAGAAGTCCCTCTAGGGCTGTGATAGAGCGATACGTATTCCAGAACGTATCCTCTAGAAATGAATCTATGATTTATTCCTGATCGAACTACTTTCCTCGGAAGCCTTTAGCTCAAGCATCAATTTCAGGCTTGAGACGCTCATCTGGCAGGTGGCGGAACGTCATCTCTTTCAAGTTCGCAGCCATGGCTTGGTCACCCTTCTTAAATGCTAGTTCAGCTAGCTCGAGTGTGGTTGAGACGAGCTTGTCGTCGAAGCGTTTTGTAGCCTGCTCTGGAACTTGAGCGTGCTTCTCCTCGAGAATCTTCACGAGACTTTGATGACGCTCAATGAGCTTCTCCAAATAGGCGGGGAGATCGTCCATGTACTTGGCCAAAAGGTCTACAGATTTTGCTTCCAATAGAGTATCTTGGGCGTAGCGAAAGCACTCTTTTGCAAAAGCGGGGTGCTCCGTATCCAAAACCTGGAAGAGCTCGATAGTCTTGTCATTGCTCTCCAGGACTTGATTGATTGCTTGGAAGTCCTGAAAGACCTTGGGGTCAGCCTTGCCCGTAAGGAGGGCCGTTTCATTGTCGTTACAAATCGTCTTGAGTGAAGCGAGGGCAGGGGGGTACTTGACGCCCAATTGGTACCACGAATACAAAGCAAACGAAAGACGAATCCCACGCTGTGCGGGTTCGACGACAGCGCCGTGCTCGTGATACCACTCGTGCTTCTCGAGCGCCTTGGCAAAGTCGCCCGCATCGGCAAAAGCTCTTGCCTGGCGGAGCGCCTCGCCAACAGGGTTGTCAATGTTCTCGATAGAAGGGCTCATTGCAGAGGTGAAGAGTTCGATGGATGCAGAACGAAGAATGACAAGGTCGAAAGAGGGATCGCCAAGTTGAAGTGAAAGTCATCTTGATCATGATCTTGACAACAAACAGGACACGACTGGTTTGAACCGTTCATGGGTTTTCCTTGGAGGGAGTTTTGTTACTATACAAAATAGTGTCAACAATAACCCTAAATGCTTGTCTTCCCAAGGAGTTACAGCGGTGCGCCCGTACTTTTACTATCCAAAATAATGGGACCCTATTTCCGACTGGCCAGCTCGGAAGCAATAACCCCAAATTACCGCTCTCTTCGAATCCATCTTCAGAATTCAAAGAACAAACACACATACAAGCACACATCAGAAGAAGTTCACAAGAGACCCGCATCACCATGGTGCGCAGCGGCTGAGAAGGTTGAGGAGCGACCTCCACTGGCACTTCAATGGACTACCTCCAGTAACCCTGTAATGGGAACAATTGTGGGGATAGCATTGTACACGACTATCGTCTCCTCTGGAAACTGATGTGGCGTCGATCCGCACAGAACCCTCACTGAGATTGTTCTTAGAAAGAAATTGCGTCATCTCCGCACGCCAGCTCTTCTACGCAACGTCTCGAAGCGCATGCTTCAGGGCCAATCTATTATGTTCCACCTGTCAGAAGAGTGTCATGCAGAGACCCGGGTGTTTCGCGCCATGGGGCGGCAAAAGCTAAAGATGCCAGTGTGTTGCGCAGCCAAAAGCTTCTTGGTGAATGGTTGACAAACGTCAAGCCGTGGCAACGATACAATCATATTGCAAATGCCACAACTTGTGGAGTCTCAAATCAAAGATGCTGAAGGGTCTTCGAAGATATCAACACCGAACTTTCCATCGCTCCACTTCACATTTTCCACCAGGTTGCCATCTTTACCGTCGTCATAAGAAAACAGAAATGAATCAGTTCCGATCAGCGAATTGCTTTTGAATTAACCCAAGGCAAGTCTGTCAACAAGACGCGAACCATCGTCTTTTCGCACGAGCTGGGTCTCGTGGCGCGGCTGGGACATCATATGGATTCGACAGCAACAGTTATCAAATTGTCGACCACTCACACATGGTCAGATGGCAGAACGCTATCCGTGAGAGCGTTTTGGATGGTAAGTGTCCCTTTTGCAATTCATGCGTTGACTCTCAGCTAATACCATATCATATGCTGCAGGCTGCCTCCATGGACTCGCTTCTGGTGTTCTACCAAGACGGCTATAGGCGAGTTGGCTATGCATCCAAGGATGTTACAGGATGAGCTACAAGTGGCAAGGTAGGTCAATAGACTCTTCAAGCGACCCAGCCAGCGAAACCAATTCATGGGAGGCACTGTATCTTTGTTGACATGTTCAAGGACATAACATTTAAACCCGACAACGTCATGCGCCAGGAGGATGGCTACGAAGTAAATGCGTTTGGTTTCATCCTGGGTCTCAATTTTGATGTCTGGTTGATCGAAGCGTGTGATGGCAAGCAAATGAATGGCCTTCGCCGAACCTTTCTGCGTGAGGACTATTACTTTTTGTTGGAGAATAATCACGAATTGTACTATGGAATGAGAGAATATTTTGCTGATTGAATTCACCGGCAAGTGACAGCTAGTGTATGCAGGTGATGTGTGGACGTAGGATACACCATGGCCTATTACCGCAGGGAGAGGGCGGAGATTTGTGAAGCAGCACCGCCCAAAGGAGGCGCTGGCCTTTGTGGATGTACAATGCTTATACCTGTAACAATGTATTATTAGACAAACACTTTTTTGTGCCGCGGTCGCCATCGTGAACCCAAATCAAGGTTCAGTTCAGTACAGTCGAAAAATGTCCGTTGTTGTGAATTACTGGACACGCAACAGTAATAGGGGTTCGGTTCCCTTTGTTCTTTACACGCGCTGTCTTCAGAATACATTACATTGAAAACGTATACATTATATACAAAATACTTACCAGGATGCTGGCTCGCAAGATGCGTTGAGTGCACGCAAACGGATAATTAATGCGTCAAGTATGTTTCTGTATGATACGATTCAGATGCCCTACCAGCCGAAATTCAAGAAAAAAGTTGAACAAAAATATGTGAGCCGACGCTAGATCCTAAGCTGAACTATTAGCTCCGCTGCATTTAATTCAATATGATTGGCTCTATAATATCGAGAATCCCATACAAACACCTGAAGTGCAAAACTCAACGGCCACAGTTGATTTCTATTTCCATATCTTTTCAATCCAATGCAAGGCTGGCGGACTCTTCCAACGAAAGTGATAGGTTTTCCTTTTCAGCTTAGGGTCAGGTGTCGTCTCATATTGTTGTACAAGACTTGATGAGTGCAACAGAGCACAGTGCAACAGGTTCGGTCAGTATTTACAAATTCGACCATGGTGTTACGCCGGAGGACGCGCAAAGTACCCCTATGTTTGTGGTTGCTTCGACAACCGTTCGCCCTGACCGCCATTGGTGCCGTGCTTGGCATTGGGTTGGCCTCGACCATCTTTCCAACGCAGAATTATGTCGCATCTGGGCCATCGTTCCGTATCATTGCTGAATTGCTTCTCCAACAGACATCTCGTGTTCGACTTCCGCCATTTCTGTCTCCACTCAAGTCTTCACAGGCCATGTTTCAAAATCACGCACCCTACCAGCGAACGTACTATGCGCCATGTTCCAAGAGCTGTCATCCCACCATTCGTGCATACCATGAACTTGGATGGCAGAAAGTAGATCGCATCGAAGACGCGACCGTTGTGCATACGGATATCAACAACGACTGGTTTGAGAAGGTTAATCCATGGCAACGATACAACCACATCTACAATTCCTCTACCTGGAGTCACAAGAATAATCTAGTTGATGGCCTTCGGAGGTATGAACGCAATCAACCCAACCATCGAGACACGTCTTACTTTCCTCGCACGCTGCGTCTGAATCGCGAGGATGAGCTCGAGGAGCTGAACCTCTTGCGAAAGACACCCGAGGGAAAGAACATGGTGTGGGTGTGGCTCAAAGGAATGGGACTCAGTCGAAAGAGAAAGATCATCCACACCAACCAATTGAATAAGGCCATCGAAGCTAGTCATACGCAAAAGTCAAACGTAGAACACTACGCTGTCTGCCGACCAGTCACGTGGAGGGATGGCAGGCCGTTGGTTGTGAGAACCTTTTGGCTGGTACGTGTGCTAGTCTGAATCTGGTATATATGTTTTTGGGAACAATCTCACAGTATTTCGTTCCTCAGGTTGCCTCTACAGATCCACTCATTGTGCTTTACCAAGATGGCTATACTCGCATTGCCTACAATGAAACGTTTCCGAGGTTGTGGGATGATGAGTTACAAGTGTCGTTTGATGACTTGGCCACCTTTATCCGTAAGCAGCATGCAAGGTCTAGGATTGGATTGCGAGGTATTGGCGACCCGATGCAACACCTTCGAAACCAATTCAAAGAGGCCACAAGCATCTTCGTTGACGTTTTCAAGGATACTACCTTCAAGCCCATAAAGTCGGGAGATGGCTACGAATTGTATGCCTTTGATTTCGTGATTGACCGAAACCTCGATGTTTTTCTGTTCGACTCTTTCACCGACACCTTCGAGTCAGGCGGCAACCGGCAGTTGCTACATGAAGACTATTACTTCCTCTTGCAGAAGGGGCATGAGCTGGAATATGGAATGGCGCTCACTCTAGAGGAAATTTGGGAGAAGCAGTCACGAGGTGAGAACATTTTGCCACTGAAATCCACGGGAGAGTTTGAGCTGGTTTATGCTGGTGATGTTTGGAAATACGAATACAAGGGCTACAAGCGAGATGGGAGGATCAGGCCTTGCCTGAAATAACGGCCAACAAAATCGGTCGAGTCTGGATTAGTTCAAGCTATATCATTGATCATTCGTAGTGGACATTGTGGAGTGGAGTGCAGGAGTACACATGTGATACACGTGATTGAACTGTTTTCATTGAAACGTAGCAGCCTAGCAGTTCTTCTCCTTTTCTAAGATATGTTACACACGCAAAACTATCCAGAAGGACTCATTCTAGCTCACTATTAGAGAGTCAAAAGTCCTCAATGTGTGTCCATTTGGTACACCCTACTATTGCTCCTTGCCGTGCCAATCGTCGACCACCTCCTGCTTCGATAACCCTCGGCAATCAAAGGCAAATCCATTGCGAGAGAATCCACAGAAAAGAAGTTGCCAATGAAACCGCTTTCCTTCAATTTGTCATCAAACGCGAAGCACACACAGTTAACTACATCAGTCGAGACTAGCGACCGGCTGTTTGAGCTCAGCAGATGTGTAGTTGAGGTACAGGGCTCTCAAATCTCACCATGGCATAAAGCAGTCACAATTCAAGTGTGTTTCTCCCGAATGCTCAGGATATTACCATCAAATGCTATAGGCGCCTGGCAGAAGAAAAGTCAAAACTTGCAGAGCCGATGTCGACCAGGCAACCACATCTACAACTTCCCCTTCTGACCCCGACCCACTCCGTAGGCAATCTGTCTGCAGAAACCGCGCGGCACTCGACCTTTCTTGGGGCATCCTCAGCAATCCAACGAGAAGGTCAGGGAGCACAAGAAGTTCGCCTTCTGAACACCAAAGTCTTCTCGTCGATGCAGGCAATTTCTGCAGGCGCACACCCGGGTACGGCGTTCAGTGCATCTAATTTGGGAAGCGTTGAGTGCAACATGTGTTTGTCCGATGCTGCAGATTTCCAACCACCATTAGGGCCGAAGGATGGTTCCATGGTATCCCTTTAGATACTAATGGAGGATAAAAGCCATGACCAGACTAGATATTTATCTATATATTGGTGATACGATAATCTTCTCTGCTCGTGCGACGAACTTCTTTGC